>JABEEO010000141.1:0-203323 GCA_013364945.1 Fusarium tupiense | reverse complement strand
GGAGGAGGAGGAGGAGGAAGAGCAGGAGTATGATGTTGGTGTCTTGGCGACCAGTCGGCCTGACTGGGCCAACAAACCTTATTCCGCAGACCGTCGGCGAGTTGAGAGAACAGAAAGTCCAGACTCAGAGGATATTTATGGCTATTCAGGAGATGACACTAGAGATGTCTCGGAATCTGAAGACGCCTCTAATCTAAGGGATGGCATAACAATCTCCAGTGATCAAAGCAGTGATGAGTCAAGAAGAGGCGACGATGGCGACGACAATGAAGGCGGTAACGGGACCGAGCACGCCGCTGCCTCCCCTCCTGGCCCTCCAACCATATCACCATGGGAACCTGATGCGAACGCATCACGAGTGGCCCGAGAAGACACATGGGTCACCCAACCCAGTATCTTTGGTAACCTCAGAGCTGAGTCTGAACCACCTGACATTGGCATCCCTTTGACTGCAGCGCCCGTAGAGAAAATACTTCGTACCGACGATTCTGGCAACGCCGCGATGATCTCCAAAGCCCTCCTCACACCCCACGAGCAAGCCAAGCTCCAGCGCACCCTCTGGGACACTCGTAATGTGCTTCTCAAGCGCTCCATACGGTGCCTCTTCGAGGACTGCGACTTCACCTGCCGGACTGACGATCACGAGGCCAGGAAGAAACATACTCTGGAAGCCCATAAGTCGCGAATGTGTCCTTGGTGCGACGAGCCATTGTTTGAATGGTGGAATAAGTCTCAGAGGACGAAGCATATGCGGGAGAAGCATACCAAGGATCTGAAAGATGTCTTGGGTATTGTGGATGGACCTGTCAATAGGGCGACGCCTGCAGTACCTCGCCCATCGAAGCCACCTCAGCAACCTGCGAGCCATCCCCGGCCGGCAGCCCAGACCCAGTCTGCTCAACCCCCATCTGCTCCAACGTTCTCTCTGGGACAACTTGACAGTCCTTTCACTACACTTCGTTCAGCCCCCCCTCGCAAGCCAGCTCCGGTGGCTCATATGGTACCCGGTACAGTGCCGGACCCTCGTATGCCACAACGTTTAGAACGCCCTATGCAATCATCTCGTGCAGTACCACCAAGCCTCGCCTCCGGTAGTAGGACGCACAAACCACCAACGGTAGAGACACTAACAGCAGGAATGCCTGCCCATATTGAGAGGGAGCTTGTACATTCGAGAAAGTTATGGGAATCCAAGGCTCGTAAACTTGCTGAACCTCCACGAACTCTCACAAACCCTCTTGCCTGGTATGACATGACTGGACGAGTGGTTGTTGTTGATCCTCCAGAGTTTTGTCCCATCCCAAGGTGCGGATATGACATCAGCTGGCTCGGTTCTTGGGGCCTATATGACCACTTCACGAGAGGCCATCTGGAAAAAGAAGTTACGCAGTGTCCATTCTGCGCTCTTCCGTTCTTTGAAGTCATGGGCACAGATGAGGAAGGCAATGAAAGAAGAATCCATCGCGGGCAGGCAGACTGTACGAAGCACTTGGACTGCCATATCTATGAACTCTGGAAACATCTGCAGCCAATTATGGATCGTCCGGAGATGGTCTATTCTCATAACGTCGGGAGCCCGTTGAGGGGGATAGTAGAAACCGTTCGGGTGATCGAACCAGAGACATATCTTGAAGGGCAACAGATCTCACCGCGTCGTCCCGTTAAGAAGTGTGAATACTTCGGGAAGTGTGGTATGGTCATCTGGGGTATGACTATCGAGGAGTATGATCGGCATATTGAGGAACATCATACAAACCAAGACGAGGATGACTCAGATGATGACGAAGACATGGACGATTTCGATGTCGATGTTGATGCCGATATTGATGACGAGGATGAGAGCTGTAATGACAGAGACAGCGACAATGACCATGTCCATGACAATGGGGACCGTGGCAGTTCTAGCAAGCGACAACCTGCAGGTCATTCACGTGCCCGAAGGCAGTCTGCTCGGAATGCCTCAAACAGCAGATCTCCAAGCCCGACTCCGCGGGTAACTGAGGTAGTTTCAGATGATGAGGTTGTGGATGAGTCCAACGAGTCAAGTGGCGCTGTGGTGGTGACCAAGAAGCCTGCTCCCAAGAAGCCTGCCGCCCCGAAGCCTGCCTCAAAGCCTGCCCCCAGTAAACCCCCTTCGAAGAAAGCGCTTGGGAAGCGCAAGGCGGTAACACAGGAGGTCGAATCGGCGGCTGAGAGCCACAGTGAAGCCCCTTCTACAGTTTCTCGTGGTCGGCGACAACATACCGAGGCTCAGGAAGAACCGCCCGAGGCAGCGGCTTCCTCCACTGAAGCACAAGGCAGCGAGGCTCAGGGTAGCGTCGCCCGAGGACGAGCCCGGGGCAAGAAGGCTCGTCGTAAGGGAGATAGGGATGGTCAGTACGAAGATGATGGGTATGAGACTGATGACTTCGACGAAGAACCAAATAAGAAAGGAGGAAGACCCTTCCGTCGTCGAGCGAAGTCTCCAGACTGGGTGAAGAAGCTTGGTCCTAGCGATCCTGAATTTGATCCCGACGACGACATGTACTGCTCCAAGTGTCTGCGCAAGGTGCCTAAGACGCAAAGCAAGAGTTCCAACCACCCAACCATCAGTCGCGATGCAGAAGTCGAGGTTTGTATCTGGCCCTCTCATTCTGACATATATACTGACACATAACAGGCTCATACTGATAAGAAGCGATGCTGTCGTATCCGCAACGCCCCAGGTTCAATCGAACGTCTCCCAAACCGCAGCGGCTGGATCAAAGGCTCTGACGTGCGCAAGCAGCTCGGTGAGATCAAGAGATCATTCCGCCGTCGCTACCCAACATATGCACGCACAGTCTATCCCACCAACCCGAACGACCAGTACGCATCGGTCTGGCGCTCCGACCCCAATAACTCAGACAACTTTGAATGGTGGGACATTCCCTGGCCTCCCTACCAAGGGGACCCTCCTTTCCCTGGATCGTGGGTCGCGCCAGGTCTGCCGTGGGATGACACCTTTGACGGACGAAAGAGACGTAAGATGTACACTGGAGTTGAAGTCCCTGATTCTAGGTATAAGTATCAGAGCGAAACTGAGACTGATGGGTCGATGCGTGGGCTTGTTCCGGAGGATATTCCTGGTAATCTCACTATTGATGGTACGCCGGCGTTGAAGAGGCCTGAGAGTGCGATTGTTTCAATTGAGGAGGAGACTGAGGAACAACCTGCTGCGAAAAAGCCGAAGCTTGGTAAGTCCGCCTCTTCCCTACCTCTCTTCATTTCTCTCGTTATGGACAGGGCTGACATTATCACAGGAGCCATTCCCAAACGTGGAAGAAAGCCTAGCACGCAACCCTCGCGTGCATCGAGTCGAATTCGGATGCAGAGAGCCGGTACCGCTTCTACGGCTCCGTCAACAGCTGTTTCGACGGCTGTTTCGAGGGCTACTTCAGTTGCGGCTGCCGGACCTGCGCCCAAGGCCCCGAAAGCTGCCCCGAAAGCCGCTCCAAAGGCCGCTCCTAAACCTGCGCCTAAAAAGGCGACTGGTTCAAAGACTGCGACTCCTGCTCCGGAGCCTGCACCAAAGCTTGCTGCTAAGTCTGCTGCCAAGACTGCCGCGAAGACTGCTTCTAAAAAAGCGGCTGGTTCAAAGAATGCGACTCCGGCTCCAGAGCCTGACTATGATGGCAGTGATCCAGATAGGTGATTTGGTTGACAACATGGCGGTCGAGTTGGCCAGGGTTAGTTCTGTTGAGATATGATGGGTAATTTGTATGTCGAATAATGGATTGAGTATGTACTTTGTTTTGTTGCTGGGTCAAGATTTGGGTACTGGAGTCTTGTTGTATTGAGTTTGTTCGCTGGGTTGTATGGACAATGAAAGATTAATCGGAATCATGTATCTTTTGCTATGTATCTAGATCTCTTTGTCGCTATCGCAATTGCCTCTCATTATACTGTCTGTAACACCCCAAAGCACATTGATCTCGCATGTCTGTCTCGAATAGAACTCCATTGCAACGCCTATTTATCCCCTTGTGACAACTCTATCAGAGGTCGTCAGTCCGAATACATGTGAAAGTCGACGCCATACACGCCTTGCAAGATATCACCAATTCCTCTAGAGCCCTGTCCGTTCCTCCTTGTTCGAACCCTTAGTTTTATCATATTATAATGCCTCGATAGCATTGAGGAGCACACCAAGTCCTTCGTCGCCCATCTCGCCCTTATCACCGAGCAGTGCACCAATGTCGCTGAGAATACCTAACGGGATGTAACATCCTGTCTTTGCCTTCTCAAGACTATCCTTGAGACGGCTGGTGTGTTCCCATTCTTTAGCAGCGACTTCTGCACGGTCGATGACGCGTGATGAGATACCGCACATAGCGGCGCAGTGCATACCGAAACTACCCTCAGCGACGCCATCTTCAAGCTTGTACAAGAATGTTACGCGACGCTCCTCGTCATCAACGTGGATTTGCATCCTTCGTGCTCGGATCTCGGGATGGTTCTCAAACTCTGTTGCGAGAGAGTGGTAGTGTGTAGCAAAGTAACCGACGCAGCCGATGTGAGTAGCGACGTGGTGAAGAACAGCCTGGGCGACGGCGACACCATCGTAAGAACTGGTACCACGACCGAGCTCATCCAGAATGACCAGCGATCGGGGTGTGGCTTCGGAGAGGATCTTCTTGGTCTCGGACAACTCAACAAAGAAGGTTGATTGAGCGGCGAAGATGTTGTCGTTGGCGCCGAGACGAGACATGATGCGATCGACGGGAGTGAGGCGTGCGAAAGTGGCAGGAACGTAGCATCCGATCTGTGCCATGATGACGGCGACACAAGACTGCAGTTGTTAGTATTGGGAAATAATAGGGAGAGAAGAAAACCTACCATGCGAAGGACGGTCGATTTACCGGCAGCGTTGGCTCCGGTCAATAAGTTGATCTTGGCCTGGTCGCCACCAAGCTTGATATCGTTAGGGATGAAGTCGTCCACTGTGTTCATCATACAAGGATGTCGCAGCTCCTGGAAGTCAACAGTGCTGCGCTCCTCATCCACGAACTCGGGGCGGCAGCTTGGCTGGCCAAGCGATGCGGATGCCTTGGCTAGACTGACAAGACAATCCAGCTGAGAGATAATTTTGATGGCTTGCAGCCAGGTCTCATAGTCAACATCGAATTTCTGGAAGAATCGTGACGCAACTTCTCGTACAAGTTGTGAGTGCGTTTCTTCCGCTTCTTGAAGCTCTCGCACAAGTTGAGATAGTTCAGGGAAGTACCAGCGCTTGACATCCTTGGTCGCCGACATTTGGCGGAAGGTTGAAGGAACCTTGACGCTCTTTGGAGCCTCCAACTGGTAGATCTCTTTGCCGACATCTGTGAACTTCAGGAGCTTGCACTTGAACTCCTTCTTCTTCTCGGCCAAGAGATCCTCGAGTTGCTGCTTAATCTCCTCGATACGATCGGAACTCTGGTCGAAATCTTCTTCAATACCACGCTCGGGAATGAGTAGCTTCTCGTCGCGCGCCTTGCTACGATCAAATGCTGATCTCCAATAACTCAAAGGCTCATCAAGGTTGGGCATTGACGAGATCAGGCGATCAACAAGGCCGTTACCACCCTTGTATGATCCCAGAAGGCTCATGGTGTACTCTATCTGCTCAAAGCCTTCCAGGACCTTGACAAAGTCCTCGGGTTTGCATTGCCCAGCATGAATTCGGGAGATGAGTCGCTCCAAGTCGGGCATCTTGACGAGCTGTGAGGCAAATTGTTCCCGAACTGTCTGATCAGCATTGAGCATCTCGACAGCATCGAGACGTTCATTGATCCGTTCAATGTTGCAAAGCGGGTGCGCGACCCATGATCGGAAGAGACGTTTTCCAAAGGGCGTGACGCACTTGTTAAGTAGGCTGAACAACGTACCCTCAGAACCGCCATTGACCGAGTTGGAGAAGACTTCAAGGTTGATGAGCGTCTGGCCATCCAGGATCAGTGTTCCATTCTTCTGAATTGGGTTGTAAAGCTCGAAGTTGCCCTGCGACAGAAGAGGTCTCTCAAGCTTGAGGAAGCGCAAGTATGAGACCAAGGCACCAGTTGCCGACATGGCCAAGTCATCAGCACGCAGCGACTCAAGAATCTCAGGCCAAGCCTCTTCATCAGCATCTTCTGACTTGAAGTAGCCTCCACAGTCGAGTTCGCGACGGGTCTTATCCGCCTCCCAGAACTCGTCACCTGGCTTGAGGTGTGTCCAGATGGTAGTTGGGCTAGTGTTGTTCTTGAGGATACGCAGTGCCTTCGTAGACAAGCGAGACTTCTCCAGGAGTAGTTCTCGTGGGCCGGTTTGAGCGATGAGGGTCTCAAACTTGGTCAAATCCACATCGTCCACAAAGGTAGATAGATAAAACCGTCCAGTGGCAGTGTCCGCAAAGGCGATACCAAAAGCAGGGAGATCGTCAACGACAGATTCCTTGATAGCGACACAGTAGGAGGCCATGTCATCCTGCAACATGCTACCGTCGACAAGTGTTCCGGCTGTAAGGATGCAAGCAAGCTCACGGGTGATAACCTTGTCAGCCTTCTTGCTCTTGTCCTGTCGCTCGCGCATCTCTTTACCCAAGTTTGTCTCCATCTGATCGACGCGAGCAACTTTGTATTGTTTGGCGATAAACTGGTTCACCCAGTGATCGAGCGAACTTTCAGGCACTCCAACCATACGCATGTTGACCCGGTCTGTCATTTTGAAGTCAAACTCCTGATGTCCCACAGTGGCATCGTTCTCGTACAATTCATAAAACTTGCCCTTCTTGAAGAAGACAATCGTATCCCAGAGGTTCTGCTTGATCTTCCAGTATTGAGTCTCAAATGGAGAGAACTTATGCCAAGCAGCAGGAGGAATGTAAATTGTTCGCTTGTCGTACTCGGGATGGTCGGGCTTTCGCTTGTCTTTATCCATAATATTGGCAAGCCAAGGATACCTTTGATCGGGATCTTTGGTGTATGCCTTCTCCTTGTACTTGGGGTCTCTTATGGCCACTCTTTCAGCTGGCTTGACGACAGGTTGCTTATCGGTAGAGGCAGCATCATAGCTCCATTGGGAGGCCGTAGCGCCTCCCACATCATCCATCAGCTCATCCTCTTCAAGAATGCTATCCTTGATATCTATTTCGGGTTCGGGGATGGGCGATGACTTATTGGATCGTTTTCGGGGAGCAGCGGGCTTTGAGGGTCGCTTTCGCTTCTTGGAACGAGAGACATCTTCGTCTGAGTCTGATGCGATAAAGTCATCCATGGTGTCTGCAATCGTTAGAGTTAAACAGTGAATCAGACACGGGGAAACATACCACTATCGTGCTCCTCTACGTCTTCCTCTTCTTGTTCTTCGTAATCGTCCTCATCCCTAACAACCTGTTGTCGTACTCTCGTTCTTCGACGCGAGCTTGCAGGCCCGCCAAATTGAAAGGGCTCGTCTTCCTCTGAGGACTCGGCGTAACTAACAACCTTTTTGACCTTCGGGGGCATCAGTGGCTGATCTGGCTAGTATCTTACATTGGGAGTTTCTCACCTTTCGAGTCGGACTACTGGGGAGAGCGTCGTGGCTCATCTTGTTGGAGGGCTTCTGTCGGCTCATATCAGCTCGTGCCGCTGCGCATTCTCGGGGCATTCTTTACCTTCATGGTCGAATCGAGATTCTCCTGGGAGCTCGGGGGCTCGATAGCGTCACTATCAGGCACAGGAGTTGTTTGCTTGATGGCGACAGTTGGCTTGGGCTTGGTCTTGGAGAGCGGAGTTGTCTTTGGCAAAGAATTTGCCTTGGTTGTTTCTTTCAAGCAAGAGGATTGCTTGGTCGCGGGAGAGTCTTTTGCAAGAGGCGATGATGCGGGAGCTGCGGGGGAAGAGGGCGGCGCTTTTTGGAAGAAGGAAACGATTGAACGCTGCTTGGCTGAAGAAGTAGTGGCAGCCGGTTTGGTCGCCTTAGCGGGCGTTCGGGCCGCAGTTGATCGCTGGCTCGTCATGATGGTGAATGGCCTCAGCAGTGCGCAGCGATTAAATGTGCTAGGCAGGGCCTCGACAGGCGTGAATCAGGTCAAAGAGACAATGGACAGTATTGGATGACGAGTATGTGTCGGTAGGCAAACAATCAGTAACAATTGACGGAATAACAAAAGTCTGGACGAAAGAGAATCAGTAGGTGATTAAATGAAGTTGAGGATGGTGGATGGGAAGCTTCAGATTGGGAGGGCCATGTCCTTCTTAGATTGACTCGGTAGTCGCGTCAAGTAATTTAGGTAGGGGATAGGGTGCACGCGTCCTCACGCGTTAATTGGAAAGTGACAGCCCAGCAACCGAGTCTAGCGAGTCTTTCGCACTGGGCAAGCACGCTCGGTACGCGAGGAGCGTTGAGAGGCCCCACTTGCCGGCAGTTCTTATCGCAACCCAATCAGCATTCTCATTGTGATCAGACGCAAGACTCCTGACTTACCCTGGATCACCTGCATCCTGTCGCGCCGTGAACCGCGGACATCACCGAGTTCAAGACGAGTCCATGCAGTGAAGGAATTTCTGATATCGTATGTTTATTTCTCTCACTGAGCGATTGCAAACTCGGGTAATCAACAGTGTTTCATTGTTGTTCAAGCACGTCAGTCCCTACCAAGCGAAGTTGAAGAGCTAAATTTGTATTCTAACTTATCCACCATCTAATCAGACCAGTTACCTCTATCAGCCTGGTATGAAGCAAAACAATGTTTGATTCTTTTACAAGATTACAAGGTCAACAGTTTTTCAGTTTGTGCTACAGAACAATCTGAGACTAGATGTACTTTCCGGGTTCTGTAATATCGTAGGTCCATCACTAAGATCGACTCTCTCAAGATATCTATCCAGATCCATTGTAATGGCAACCTTCATTCTCGAACCTCTACCTTCAGCCTTGGCCGTGTTATTACTTAATTATTTACTTCTCACAAAAACTTGATGCTAGCTCTCTACGAACAGAAACTAGCACAGTTGGTTATCATGGCACTTGTTTCAAAGTCAAAGTTAAAGTTAATGGGCAACACCCATCGGTATCTCATTCATCGTACACACTAATTACCCCAAACTCAACCCAACGCTTAACCGTTGAACTTTCTAACCTTGAAAGGGCTCGCAGAAGCCTGAGGCGCAACACACTTATTCGCCAAAGCAGCCTTACCCTCCGCACTAGTGGCACTAACACAATCCACACCAATATCCTTAACACCATCACACAGGAACACAGGGTCTCCACCACAAGGAGTCTTGATGTTAAAGTCCTTGAACTTGATGTTCTCACAGACAGCATCCTTGCTAGTCGAGCAAGTCAACCTGGCAACAGCGTTACCGTACTTGCCGGAGCTGTAGCCGGTGAAGTTATCGAAGAGAACGTTGGTGATGTTCATGCGAGAGGGGTACTGAGCGCAGGTGGTAGCGTTGATGTTGAAGTAGCATGAGTCGATGAAGGCGGTGTACTCGTTGTTGCCGCCCCAGAAGTTGCGGAAGGTCACGTTGTCGATGAAGCCGTAGCCAATGTCAGGGCCAGCCCAGGTCTTGAGACGGGCGCCGTGCTGACCGTTGAGCATCCAGACGTTCTCGATGACGACATCCTTGACGAAGGACATCTCGCCCTTGTACTGGCCGAGAGAGCCAATAGACTGACCGTGGGTGCCTGATGTCGTCAGTAAAGAGTATGCGTTGCGAGGTGTGAAGTGAGCTTACCGTTGCAGTACATAGTGTCGACGTGGACGTTGGTTGCGTTGCTCTTGGGGGAGAAGCAATCGTCACCAATGTCAACCCAGGCACGCTCAACATTGAGGTTCTCGACGTTAAGGGAGTCAAAGAAGTCAGTGTTCTTGGGAAGAGCAGTGGCGTTGGTGGAGCGAGCAGTGCAGATGACGTCCTTGAAGGAGATGTCCTTGGCTAAAGGAATATCAGTACATGGTCATCAGGTCTTTGGTTAGAGAGTTCCTTACAGGTGACGACAAAGTTGGTCCAGCAAGGGGAGTCCTTGAAGTGAACTCCCTGGATGTCCAGGTTAGTGGCGTTCTGAGCATAGAACAGAATAGGTCGGAGATAGGCGTTGGTAGTGTCAAGAATCTCCTTGCCGGCGAACTCTGGTCATTGTTAGTATACAATCTGAAATATATTTCGTAAGAGACATACCGTTCCACCATCGCTGACCGTTACCGTTCAGAACACCCTTTCCGTAAAGCTTGATGTTCTTGCCACCCCACTTCCAGAACATGATCGAGTTCTACAACCATTAGTCTCAACTCATTCATCATGACATTTCAAACATACCTGGAAAGGATGCTTATAAGCATTCTTCTGCCAGTACTCCGTATCATTGGTAAACTTAATCTCACCCTCAAGATGAACATGAATGTCATTCAAAAAGGTGAGATCAAGGGGCTTTCCAATGACAAAAGTCTGGCCCTTGGGGAGATACAGAGTACCTCCCTTGTTCGCCTTCTTCAAGCCCTTGTAGAACTCTGAAGATACATCATCGTGGTCGTTCTTACTATGTCTGATAGTATAGACCTTGCGATGACTTCTCTTGACGGGAAGTTCATAGGGATGCTTGGCGCGGAACTCTTCAATGCTGCGAGGAACACCGGCAGGGAGGTCGATGGCCTCGGCGAGAGCGCCTGCGAAGAGGGAGAGGGTTGTGAAGAAGCTCGAGACCTTCATTGTGAAAAGATTGACAGTGGGGAAGATGAGTTGGCTTGAGGATCAGAAGAAAGGAAACATAGGGATATTTAGAGGTTTTATATACAAAGAGTGGATGATCATTTCGGAGGTACTCCCGAATACATGACCCCCAGCATCTCAAGCGGGTCTACACTGCATAGTAGCTAACTGACCTAGTTTAATGGTCCTCGTCTCATGTCAAAAAAGCTAACGAACCCCAGATTGGAAGTGTTGTTTTCGCTAACAAAGCGTCGTCTACACTGGCCCTCTGAATAAGCTTGTTCCCAGCGCGCAGCCTCTCATTCGTGGACTGTAAATTATCCGCGGCTCAGAGTTCCCGTGGAGCTCTATTTCCCCATCCTTAGCGGTAGATCACCCCGCCCCCATCGACGCTGGGGACGAAGGTAATTCCCCCGCAAACCCCAACGTTAAAATTCGAGGGGGCAACGCGAGCCAGATCGACTGTTTGAGAAGCGGTGACATTTCTTTTACAATTAAATTCAAGGAACAAGGTTTTGGTGAAGGGTTCGTGATCTTGGGGTGCTGAGCGGTCTGGATGCGTGTGCGGCTGGGCATGACCCTGTCGAGGGTTTCAGAGTCGTAATTAAACTTAAGGATAAAGAACTTTAGATGTAACCCTGGTATGGCCGACTTATCTACGGACGGACATCATGCGAGACTGCGGAAGACTGGTCTAGAGTTTGACTGAGGATAGAGTTCATTTAATCATGCAAAACTGAGGCACGGAATGGGCTCTCGGCAAACGCTTAGTTAGATGTATTCGTGCTAGTGAAGTCAGAGCTGGAGGACACATTCTCTCATTTTCGTGATGTTATTAGATCGAAGACTTGAAGGCCATGCTCAAGTTTGAGTGACTGGAAGAACGTGCGATTATTGTAGGATGCACCTCGGAGTCTGTGATCTTGGTGTAGAGGAATTTAGAGGAATTTACCCAAGCCTCTAGCATTGCTATGTGCTCACAAGACATAAGTCCTGACTTCACTATCTCGTCAGGGGGAATGCAATGAAAAATCGATAATCTCTACAGTCAATACTCTAGTGTATTCTAACCCGCTAAAATATATAAAATAACTTGTAGCTCCAAATTTAGTCCTATTTTAGAAGCCAAACCTAGCCGCATCACTTCATGTTCTGCCTAACATCCATCTGCCATTCTCTCTGTGATTTCTCATCAGCGGCCAAATCAGCCTCACCCCACTGTAATTGCACCGCGATGAAAATCAAAGTCAGTCCAGTACCAGTCCAGAACCCAATCTGACATTGACTTGGTGCATCAAGATTTTCGGCACCCTTGACCTTCTTTTGTGCCGATGTTGCTATCTCAACAACACCCAGCCAAAATGCCATGCCGAGGTAGAGTAGGCCGGTGACCAATGCACCTCCCAATGCCCGTAGATGATTAGGGAGGGATGTCGTGATAATGAAGTTGTGTATGTTAAAGGTAATGTCTACCCCAACTGTTGCGAGAATCATGGCTAGGAAGATGAATGTCCAGCCGAGGAATGAGTTTGATATTCTGCTGTCAGGCATGATTGGAAATAGAACCGACGAGCCGAGGAAACCAAGACAGAAGATGATGAGGAATCGCCGTCCGTTGAGGATATGAAGAGCAAAGCCGCCGGTGACAGCAAGGATGAAACCTCCAGCTGCTAGAGGAATTAACCAAGCGGTGGTCAATAAAGGTCCAGTATATAGGACTGATCCGATGCTGAGAAATACGTTAGCTCAGATTGGTATTTGGTGGACGCGGCAGGACTTACTAGAAGCTAGCGTAGCAAAGTACCAGGCTGAGAGATCCATAGGAGACGAATAGTGCAACGATCAATCGACTCATGTACTTCGTGTTGAAAACCACTGCTGGAGTAAGAGGCTTACTTGCCCTCCATCTCTCAACGTAAATGAACGGCGCAAGACACGTGATACCCAAGATCAAGGCAACATAGGCGTAAGGGGCGTTTCCTCCATCAGTCAATGCATACACCACCAACGCAAGGCCCGGTACAAAAGTAGCCGTACCTAACCAATCCATCTCGAGGTCAAGCCGCGGATACTCATGGCTTCTTGGAATAGTCAAAAGACCAGTGATGAAGATACTGGTACAAAAGGATGCACCAATGAAGAAATACCATTTCCAGCCAAGGACCTGAGCGGACAATGCACCAAAGAAGATTCCAGAGTAGAAGCCGATGCAAGAGAAGACTCCAAATATGCTGAAAATAAGAGTGTTTCTAGGACCAGGACGATAAATGCGTGACGTGATAACGACACTAGACGGTAAGAAAGCTGAAGGTCCTAAACACTGCATTGCTCGACAAGCGATGAGCATAGTAGGATTCTGACTGAGCCCGGCAATGATAGACCAAACAAGGAACCAAGCATGACCAACTAGAAAGATAAACCTTCACCCGTAATCTCGGAGAGTCTAGCGAAAGGAAGTGTCAAAACAGCCGCGGTAAGATTGATAACAGCAGCAGGCCACGTCCTAACCTCATGCGAAGTATCCAACAACGAAGACAAAACGATGGGAAAGCCAGAAACAAAATACTCGCTAATAGCTATCGATCCCACGACCACAAAGATAAAGCCTAGCTCTGATGAGAGATTTGGAAAACATGCCGGGCGGTCTCGGTTGAGTTCTTCGTGATTGAATGATGAAGTTTCGTGGGGAGCCTTGTGTTCTTGGTCAAGAACACCGCTTGGAGTGGTGAGTTTCTCAATCATACCGTGGTAAAGACGAGGATTAGGCTGGTCTGATGGTGGTGATGAAAGATTCGGGAGGTGATTTCGCTAAGTGTGGGGTTGTGGATTTTGGATCCGCTCTTGTTAAAAGACGGGCTAGGGGAGGAAAGAAAACTCAGGACTTTGATCCTAAATGACAAAAAGACTTAGGTAACTTAGGATAAATTTAGGGTAACTTTACTAGACCTAGGATGTCCTTTGCTAAGTTTATTTTTAATATCTTAAATTTAGGCTAGAGTTTTCTTGCCCCCCGAGGACGGGCATGGTGATAAGACGGGCAGAAGTGGATATCTTGGCAGTCTAAAACCTCGGTTAGAACTGATGGAGTTGAGACTCTGCGTTGGGCTATCGAGAATCAAGAGAAGAGAGTCTGGCCGAACTACGAACTATGGCTTCGTGGAAAATGCGTTATTCCTCTAGATTATAGCAAGTTCGTAATTGAAACTGAGCATTACTGTCTATTCGATATTCTGATCAATGCAATCAACTATATCTCGTATAAGTGTATAGTCCTCAAATTCTCTCCAGATGCTGGCAGCTTATCGCAAAGCTATAAATACTCGTACAGCCCTCCAGCCCTTCAATACTTGATAGTGCCTCTTTCCAGCTATCTGTCTTCTGATGATTTTCCCAAGCTTCAGAATGAGAAAGTCCAACAAAACCCATGAGAACTGATCTCGGTACTCCATCTTCGCTTCTTGCTGGAAAGTCGTTCTCCACGCCCCAGGCGTGAGCTACTCTAGCCTCGCCTGGAAAAGCATGTATGAGAATATCCTGAATCTTGGACGAGAGAGTTCCTTTCTTTTCGTCTGAGATGTCTTGAGGGAAGTATGCTAGTACCATCTCTGTCAGAGGTGACTCAAGAAGGTCTGAGGATGGGATCATCTTGATATGCTTTGAGAACTCTCCATGAGTGCAGATTTTGGGAATATCCTTGACTGCATCTGCGCCATATCTATACCAGTTAGCTACTTTACTCTAGTAAACGTGTAAAACTTACTCCTCCGCGAAGCGTCGATGTTGCTCGATTGAATCAAAGTCGAAAAAGCCCCAGATCTTCGATGGATCAACTGATTCCAAGCCCCAGTAGACTCTCTGAGGCCCACCCGGCTTTCTGATGACGGTTTTCCAAGCATCAGCCAGAATCTTGCCCTCTGGGGTGGTATGGTCCATGATGTTCATACCGGGCTTGACGCCCATGCAGCCAACTTCGGTTACGGTCATTGTGTCGTTGGCCTGGTTTCTCAGGAGTTTCGCAATGGGTGATAATTAGAGTAATTTGGGCTGCCTTTGTAGTTATTCTCAGTATTGCTGCCTAGAAGATTGTCGCCATTATTATTGATGCCTATTTTATCTCGCTGCCTTGCGTTCATGAAATCACTCAACTGTCTGACATACTGATGATTCTTCCACATATTACTTACATAAAACGCCCGACCTGCCCGACCTGTCCGACAACAATCACATTCTATACTAAATTGCGGCACGTTTCTAGTATTCGTCGCGTCACCTACCCACTATAGCCACCTGATGATGTAAGTGGGGGATAGTCGGCATAAATCTATCCGACAATGGATGCTTAATTCCCCATTTGGTAATAAAACTCAGCTCAGCCACTAAGTATACAGCTCCTGAAAACATCAGTCATGAGTGATAAAGCAGAAGAGGCGTCAGCATGATTAGAAGACCATGTCAGAACAGACCCTCTCCGGGTCACAAACCAGAATTTCAAAGTATGCCCTCCAGTTCCAGAGGGTCTCTATAATAAAGCTCAGATTCAGAATCATAGTAAGGCACGCAAGGGCCCCTTAGCGGAGAAGACTCGGTAGAGAGCCCCGATACGTTGAACCTGTTACTTTCCTTGAGGATCCAATAACCTTTGTACTTGGAGATTGAAGAGGGTATGTGATACGGGACGTTCGGATAGCTGTCGACATATGGAAGACGAATGACATCCATTTCGCCGTCAGTAGATCGCCAGATCTGATTATAAGAATGGCATATTTCTGAATACGATCCAAAGTCTGTTTCTTTTGCATCGTAAAAGTTAGAATCGAATGGAGTGTCCGGCAGCGAGATCGCGTGTTCTGTCAGAGATGGCATCATTCGCGCAAGGTTGTCCAGATGAAGGCTGATAGTTGGCCAAGCATCAGTATGCCATGAGCGCTCGAGAGACAAATAAAGACGACGTAGCCGCGGGAACTGGGTGGATATTATTTCACACACGTGCTTCAAATCTGCCTCATCAATGTCCCAAATTCCGCTCTCGTATCGGGACTTCAAGCTCCAGCTGATTTCAAGTGAAGTTATGGACGCTAGGCGATGCGGTAATAAGAGTTGAGGTAGATGCTTTATCATTGCTTCGTTGGCCATGATGATTGTGTTTTTAGAGCAAAGTATGTCGATAGCTTCGACATAACTACGATGTTGTTAATTGCGATGATTAGGATTGTAGACATAGAGATGACTTACTTTTGGCGACAAGACAGCAGCCATCCCATTATACCGATGCGACACTTGACAGGGAATGAGCCTGGCCAAGAGTCGCAGTGACGAGCTTCACCGACGCGACAGGTATCAGCCCAAGGACCATCAGGTCCTCGATGGGTCATTGGACCTGTTTGCGATACGTCGCGATCTGGCGGGAGTCGGTGGCAAACAGATCCCCACCAAATCCAAGACCTTGGTTCTGTATCATCGACGACTCGTAGTTTTTCGCCATACATGTTCTCCATGACGATGCCACAATGGTTCTTATCCAAGGGTTGAATGAGGTCTGAAGACATGTCGGGATAATCGTATGAAAAGTCCATATGGAGACGACGATTGCCGAAAGCCAGTATCAGAATGTATCTTCTGACATCGGGCGGCAGCTTATAGTATGCGCAATGTTGAAAAGTCGGCCTCGGTAGTCCAGGCTCTTCTGTGATATCTCGAAAGCCAGATGGAGTCAGACATCGGGGTCGAGGGGGAGGATTGGGAAGTAGTGACAGTTTTTCGATGGCATCTTCTTTCTCAAGATCGCTTGAGATTTCTGAAATATCAGATTCGCTTGGAAGATATGGAGAACCCTCGGAAATTCTCATCGTGAGGATTCAGAATGACAATGAGATTGAGAAGGGCGAAAGGAGGGCAGTGGGGGTTCGTTTTAGTGCTCGGTGACCTGAAATAAGTGATTCGAGCGCTATTTTACTTGAAACATGACCTGTGCTTTGGCGTGGAGCCACTCGAGGACCAACAACATGTTGGTTGTGCCACGCAGCGAGAGCGGCATTGCGTCAGCCTGGATAGCCCACACCATCATGAACGCTCCCAAAGAACAAGGCAGAATCTCGTGTGACATAACGGTAGCAATGATAGTAAGGTGAAGACAGCCCTACGGTCAAAATACTTTGCTATCACTAAATGGCGTGGAGCCACTAATCACTGTTCTCCGTTGGTTCAGCCGCAGGGACCAAAAGCCAATAGAACCGTGGTTTTCAGCCTCTTGCGGCGTTTGTAATTGTGAAAGTCCTGCAGCAGCAGGTGCGATTTGAACGTGGTGAGATATTACTGGTAGCCTGATTGACGTCTGCGCCTCGCTTACACCTTACACCTTTGTTTGTCTCATCACAAAACCCTCCTCCTCGCTCAACTTTCACCTCGGCAAATTTGTCAAGACCATGGCAGAGCTAGCGCTCGCAGTCATTCCCCTCGGGCTCAAGACATGCTCTGGGCTTATGAGCTACTTGGGCGGGCTCAAAGATCATAATGATGCTATCGCTCGACTCAAACGCCTCGCGGAATCTCTTGAGGGCAGTTTCCGCTTACTTGATGGTTTTCTGAAGAGTGGCCAGCTGAATCCTTCAACTTCGCAGGCTGTGGCTCAAACTCTACGTTGTTTGGGCAATTGCGAGGACGGCTTGAAAGACCTCAAGGTTTTTGGGGACAAGATCTCCGCCACGACCACGCCTGACCCCAAGCTCGGAGACAAAGTCAAAGGCAGCTATCGCAAACTCGCCTACCCGCTGCGTCAGGCTCAGCTTACGCAGTTGGAAAATACATTGGAAAATCTTTGTACACCTCTCAACTTGGCTGTTCAGAGCTTGCAGCTGTATGTGGCCACGAAAGTCTTCAATACTTTAACTGATTCTTGCCCAGAGAGATACAAGCTGCCACGTCTAGTACTCTGATCTTGAACACTACAAGACTTCAACAAGCATCAGATAGCGTCTCGGCCCTTACTTCTGATGTGTCTGGTCTCCGTGGACCCATCTCAAGCATCGCTACGAAACTTCCATTACTCCAAGCTTCCGTCGACGACATTGCTCCCCAAATCAGTTTGATGATCCAAGCACAGTTCAAATCACAAATGGACGAGATTAGACACTCATTTCAACAAGCCGAGTCTACAGCATTTCAACGAAATGCTCAAATAAATGAAATTCTATCACAACTGCATATCGATCGTCGAAATCCTGTGCCAGCTGTTTACAAGCTTGCTGCCAAGCCAAGTGCGCTCTCTACAATTGCCTCTTCAGTTCTGGCCTGCTCATGTCGCGCGAGGAGGCTACGCACTAAAAAGACGTTTCGCTTTGGGTCACTTTGTTTTATTGACGAGACGACCAGCGACATTGCTCACTACAAGGACTGTGAATTCAGTTTTGTGGACCCTAAGTACTCGCGAAACCGTACACTCAGATTTTCTGGTATTGCTCGACTAGTAGACAGAGCTGTCGAATTGACTCTGCGTACGACTGGAGGAGCAGGCGGCTTTAGCATCAGTCCGTCTTTCACTTACTTTGCAGAGGTCAACGAACATAGATCCCCTGCTTTTAGGGTCTTGAGACTACTGATGCGTAGCAGCGACTCAGTCCAATGGGCTATGAAAAACTGCCCAGAAACCTTCTCCAAGTCGATCATATCCAAACTTCAAGCTATATTCAGTTCAGGAACGGCAAGACCAAATGATCTCAGCTCACGAGGTTCCTCTTTGCTTCACTCATTGAGTAGAACTGTCAGTCCGCCCCCTGCGAGAAAAGCTTTTTTTAACTATTGACACCTTCAGATGACGTTTTATAGCCGGGAGCGCTTAATTTTGCAAGCAAACGTCAAGCCATTATTTGATTTCCTTATCACAGCAGGAACACCACTATCAGCTGTTGATTCAAATGGATGGTACGTATGATGATCAGGCAATGCATCAAGCTGATGTGGCCTAGGATGGCGTGGCATATAGCGGCCAATGGTTTGGCACTTCCGGCAACCATAATCAATGATTTATATGTCGAGGATATTGAAGTAGGTCCTGCAGCAAGGGGTGCGATCCTTTCTAGTCATCTCAGCGACCAATTCTTTATAACGTATGATGATTGGAATCAGAAGTTTGTTGCAGGTAAGGCACGCGCAAAACTAGCAGCATGCCTCTAAATATATCTTTGACAGGTTTATTCGGACCACTAACACTCGCCATTCTACGTAAAGACATAGAGGAAGCGAAGCGAATGATCAATACTTGCCCGGAATGTCTGGACGAAATTAGTTTCTATGAAGAGACTCCTTTGCACTTCGCAATAGAGATTCCGGAAATTCTAGAAGCGTTGGTCCAAAAAGCTAGTCCTGAGCAATTACTCCGGTCAAGCAGAACAGATGGTGGGGAGATGACCCCCCTCGGCAGAGCAATACAGTTGAGTGCAGATATTTGTTACAACGCGGAAACGGCGGCCGGGGCTGTTTGCCCTTGCACCACGGCAGCTGAAATTATTCTAGCTGCAGGTTGTCCGATTAAACCCTACCGTGACTTTACGGCGAGCCGCTATCGACTTTATAACCTATTCGGCTACGCTTCGAAGCACTGCAAGGATCTGCTTGCTAAGCAGTTACAATCCTATCGGTGGGAACTAGAGCATATAGCTCAAAAGAAGCTTTCGAGATCGGTACACGGGGAGCACAACTCTTTGCTATCTGAGACAAGTGTGAAAGCTATCGAGGACGATCGAGTACTCCGCGAGAGAGGTCCGTTAGGTTTTGGCCGTCCATCTCCAGCATTACCTGGAGACCTAGAAGAATTGCCAACAGCGAAACACCATTCGAGACCTATATACCTGGACATTGACAACCCTCAAGATGCATCGATCTTCTGGGATCTAGGGTTTTCCGATGTTGATGATCATTGGGCAGATTGGGCGCTGACGCGTGAGGCTGGCCCTGGCCTTGGCACGAGCTTTCCAGAATTTCTGGAGACAGTTAGACCAGCTTATGCAATGTGGCTGTATAAACACTGCCCTAACCTCTGGGGTTGGGTTTGTGAGCACCGGAAACCTGAGTCACCTCTCTTTGTTCTGGCGGAACTCATCATCAATAGTTTCAACTGTCATCATATCGGATACGACGAGATGGTACAGTATCTGATTGATTCTCCTACGGCCATTGAAGACACAGATGATTGTGTCTGTCAATGCTCACCCCAAGGATGTACACCTTTTACCCATGCAGCAAAGTTCTTGGAAATCGGTTATCACTGGTGCAGTCCGCAATTATTTGTCAATAGATATGGACAAATCCTGAGCCTGAGTCAACATGTAGCTGTTTTAAGGCAAGCCACCTTTCAGAAGCTTCACATGGAACACACATGTATCGATAAGCCAGGCCACTTAGAAGATGTGTCCTCAGAAAGCGATCTCGATCCTTTGGCAAAGGATGCAGAAAAGGAAACGTACCTTAACGTACTGGTCACGGAATATCAGGAGTTTTTACTTCGTGACGCCGACGATTCGTCTGATGAAGCCGGAGAAGACGGCGAAGATTATAGTGTTGAAGTGGGAACTAGAATGTATTGGGGTGCTATAGAATTCTGGCAGCATATTTGGCCATTGAGATTGCAAGAAATTGAGCAACAGTTGGCATCCTCGTGGAATCCAAATCAAGAGGTTTTGGGGGATCTTGGGGTTTCTCTTTGGCTGGAAGAAGAAGAAGAAACGGAGGAATATATATTAGCGCCAGAGAAGGATGGAAGACTCTTGTTTCGGGAGATGATGGACAAGCTTGATATGATTGAATAGGACATGAATGGAGGTTCACATGTGGATCTAAGGCTCCAACACCCTAGTACTGGGTATTCATGATGCTACGAAATTTGATTAGGTGATACAATAGCGAATAATTGATTTTGACTTCAACGAGAGCTGGAGAATGAGACGATATTTCCCAAACGAGAGCAACGTTGTAGGTAAGTAGCCAGGGAAAAGGGGCAAGGCCAGTGCCAGTGCCAGATGCCAGCATAGGAGACGTGTTTCCGTGAGCACGGCTGAACCTAGAACTGTTCGAACGGCTACCCTATAAGTTATATTGGTTCGATTTCTAAATAAGTTAGACTGCCAGTCGAATCAAGTTGACTCTTCATAACATGGGAGTTATGGAGTTGAAAATGATGTTAAACGAGAGGCTGTAGCCTAAGGGCGACCCACTATGCTCTGAAATCTGACGAATCATTTCTGTCGATGGGGACAGTCAGCACATCTTAGCTTCTCCTTGGTTTCACTTCATCTTTGACTTCACTTCATCTCATCAACAACTTACAGCTCGTTACTGCGGTCAGCGATATACGTGAGACAACGAATAACTGGATCGCTCTTTGGCCCAGTCAGACGTATCCTATTTTTTGGTTCTTTTCTGTATCGCATAAGCTCTTATTGACATCAGATCATTGACCAAAGCCATTGGCTTACACGGCCGAGACGGCACAGCTCCCTGCAACTTGTGGCCTGAGGACACCAAATCCTCCTCCTACCTGGTATATATACCACCCACTGCCCTCCTCCTCCGATCCTTCCCCTCCTTTCTTTACATCCATCTTATCATCACGTTATCCTTCAAACCTGGTCTTTCATCACTAATGGCCAGAATCAAGCAAACAAAAAGACCATCAACACACATACAGAAGACTACTACCCCCCCTAAGCCTCAGCCCACTTACACCATGGCTACCTCTGGTAGTGTTTTCTCCGAAACTCTTCAAGAGATCACCAACACCAAGCTCCAGGAGCTGTCCAAGAGACGCTCTCGCTTTGAAGAAGCCAAGGCGGCGATTCTTTCTTCCGTCAAGGCAGAGAAAGATGCTGTTAAGCGTCTTGTCATCTTGAGCGATGGTGTCAAGAAGTGTTTCTCTATCAAACTCACCAAGGAGAACAAAGTCATGCTAGGTTTCAGCAGTCACAAGCGCCTTGAGATTGACCTCAAGAACCTCGACCGCTTCCTTGGTCAGGCCAAGACGGACCCTTCTGTGTCGCAGAAGATGTTGGCTGCCTGGGAAGAGTCCCTCACTCGCCAGCTTGATATGCAAGCCCTTCAGTATCAGTATGCCTGGCTCTATGGCGAGCTCGTGACCGAGTGGCTGTCCGGCGATAAGGAGAAGGATCCAGAGGCAGATGTTGAGATGGGCGAGGCGTTCGAGGACGTTGGTGACCAGGCCAAACTTCAGTCCAGGATTGACTGGGAGGACACCGTCTTTCAAGCCGCCGACATTGATACCAAGGCCCTCAACAGTTACCTCGAGCATCTTTTCGGCTCTAACAACAAGGACAAGAAGGCTATGACTAATAGTCTCAAGGTTCTTCGGCGATGTGTCTCTGACCATGAAGCATCCATCTCAACACCCAATCAGTTCACTGTTGGCTCCCTCAAGTGGACCATTGCCGGTCTTCACTCGTCAGATCTCCTCTCCAATGAAAAACGAGAAGTACTCAAGGACTTTGAAAGCAATCATATGATCCTGAAAGAGATTGCAGACGTCCTCAACATGCGCATCAATGCCCTCGAATCATGGACGTGGAACTCTGAGACTCCTGTCCCCGTCTCGATGGAGAAAAAGATCAGTGGAGTCTTCAACATCCATATGCATGAGGACTTACTCCAAGCCATCTTCCTCCAGTATATTGGTGTTAAATGGAGTGTTCTCTTCAAGACAGCTTTCAAAAGATTCCGTGATTCTGTAGCCTGGAAATCGGAGAGGCAAGAGATCCCTCGAGACGACCGGCGACGACTTGGCTACTACCTCGGCCCTCTTTCTGACTCACCCTGCTTACAACGTGAACGTGTCAAGGTCAACGAAGAGAGATATTTCATGGCGCAGCTTATGGACAATGTGGATGAAATCACAGGCACTGCTGACGGTGAAGAGGATGCTGAGTATGAACGTTTCGCCGCCGACACCAAGAAACGTAAACTCGCAGTCCAGGCAATTGCTCAAGCACCTCGTAGACAACTTGCTAGCAAAGCAGCGCGAAAGTCACACCCATCGACCGGAGGCGTGGGGCAGGGCGGTGCGATGAGACATCGCAGGGTCATGAATACAAACAACTTTGCTGCTGAGGTTGACTACTCCGATGAGGAAGAAGAAGAAGGCGACGATGATGATGAAGACAACAAGTCTCGAAATCCAATGGCACTCAAGCAGACCTTGCTCCATCTGTTGTCTACCGAGATCACTATCAACACCCATCTTTACGGCGAGATGACGGCATTCCACTCTGTTTTTGATGACTGGAACCCCAAGCTTCCTCATGATACTGTCTTTACAATCCTCAAGTTCCTCGGTGTCTCTGATACGTGGCTTGGGTTCTTTAAGAAGTTCCTTGAGGCACCTCTCAAGTTTGTCGACGATGACGACTCGTCTGCACGCAAGAGACGTCGTGGTACACCAGCAGCTCATGTGCTGAGTGACGTGTTCGGCGAGACGACCCTGTTCTGCCTTGACTTTGCTGTCAACCAGGCTACCTCGAACAACCTCTGGAGAATGCATGACAACTTTTGGTTCTGGTCGCCTGACCACAAGGTCGCCGTGAAGGCATGGGACACTGTTGATGAGTTTACTATCGTCACCGGTGTTAGTGTCAATTCTACCAAGACAGGTACGGTTCGCATCTCCAAGGATAGAAATGCGACCCTTCCCATCGATGATTCGCTGCCAGAAGGCGAGATTCGTTGGGGATTCCTTCGCTTGTCACCCAAGACGGGGCGGTTCGAAATTGATCAGAAAATGGTCGACTCTCATGTCAATGAACTTCACAAGCAGCTAGTTGACAAGCGCAAGAGCATCCTTGGCTTCATCCAGGCCTGGAATACATATGCTGCGACCTTCTTTACCTCCAACTTTGGTAAAGCAGCTAATTGTTTTGGTCGTGAACACGTCGACAACATGCTTTCAACTCACAAGAAGATTGAGGAGCAGGTCTTCAAAAAACTCTCAGATGGGCAAGTCACGAGCGTGGTGGAGTTCTTGAAACAAGGGATCAGTCAGAGGTTCGGCATCAAGAATATTCCCGATGGATACCTCTACTTCCCTATGGAACTTGGCGGACTTGACCTGCAGTCCCCGTTCATTTCTCTGATGCAGATTCATGATGAAGTCTCCAAGAATCCATCTCAGCCTATGATTGACTTCCAGGAAGATGAGCGTCACGCATACGAAGGTTACAAACAAAAGTTCCTGAACGGCAAAACTCGCCATGAACGATACGCCCTAGACGAACCAGACTGGGAGCCAGAAACCCAACACGAGAAAGACACCTTCATGCCCTTTGAAGAGTTCATCCGCTACCGCGAAGCTTTCTTCTTCGAGCACTTCACAGCTACCAACAGACTGCACCGCATCTTCCGCACGCTCATGAAGAGACCTACCGAGTGCAAGGTTGAGACCGATGATGGCAAGATATCAGCTGCGATGGAGCAGTTGCGCGGGGAGTCGAATCTGCAGGGTATTACTGGATGGTGGAATAACATGGATGCGTATTGGACGTGGGTTGCTACGTTTTATGGGCATGAGATTGTTGAGAGGTTTGGGAGGTTGAATATTGTGAATACGGAGTTGTTGCCTATTGCTATGGTTACTTTGTTTAGGGATAAGCGTGTTAAGTGGCAGGGTTAGTTTGGATGAGGGTCTCAAGGATGGATTGGATACTGTTTATTTAAGATGTATGGAATCGCAGTGATCAAATTGATGTTCGCGGGAATATTTAACAGACTGGAATTTCACTTTTAGGTATGAAAAGATTTATTTGCTTGTTGTAATTGACAAGCGTATCTGTGCAGTTGGAATCGAGGTTTTAGTCTGACAAGCTTAGAATAATCGTGCAGAATATTTAAAATGGAGGTTCTTTCGACAGATGGAGAAATCATCATGAGTAATAAATCTTTCTGCTCTATTTGTGACTTTTGCGCCACTCATCCGTACAAACTACGAGTTCTTCTTCAGCCAAGACAATTGACTGAAAGCGACATTCTGTGCTTCTGTTCCTCATCAGTTCCAATCCAAGTATCTATCTCTCAAACTGCCCACTGCTCAACAATCTCAGCTAGAGTTGTCTCGCTACCAACATTGCCAGGAAAAACAACAAAAGGCACAGACCGATGCCGACTTGTCTCCTCATCACATCTCCAAAGAGGCACACCCGGTGCAGCCTGGCCCACGATCAGAGCTCTCCTCATCTTGAGACCCTTTGTGGCTGCATCCGAGGAGGTGATGCCTCCTTTGGCAATAATATACCGTGGCCGGACCTGGATGTTGACGAGGAGGCGGACAAGCGCAGCAGCTACCTTGGACCCGATCTTGAGCGAGGAGATAGCTTCGTCGGTTTTGATCAACGTCCGTGAAGTCATGACCAAGACGTCTCTGCCAGTGCTGATGAGCCTGGTAGTCTCGGAGATAGCATGGTCTACCATCTTTTGCTCCTGTTCCACAGACTCGATCAGCTGAGCTACATCTAGCTCAATCACTTCAAGATCAGCGCCCCTGCGCTCACGTAATGTCTTGAGCTGCGCTGTCGTTTTGGGTACGTATGAACCAGCCAGAATGAGACCACCGGTCTTGGGTGCGTCAACGTCAGCCTTGAGCGATACTTCAGCCCAAGTCTTGGGTGGGATTTCTTTGATACCGAGCCTTGACGATACAAATGCAGCTGCAGTGCGGTAGATGAAACGGTATCCCTTCTCCTCAGCGGCCAAGAGCCCTGCAACAAAGACGTTCATATCCGAGTCCGCAACAGCATTGACAATGATGACACGGTCAGCGCCACGCTCACCGCTCAAAAGCTTCTCTTCCACCTTGGCTGGACCGCCGCAGCGCAGATCTTCCAAGGTGATGGATGTGAACGATGATGCTGTGAACCGCGATCTGCATTTCTCAAGGATGTACTCCCGAAGGTTGGAGTTCTTGTACCCGAACGTGGCATCCTTTGCGAATGCAGTCTGTGCCGCAGGGATGAGCTGGTCATCTTCTTGCACATAATGAACATCGTCAATGGTGAACCTGCCCCCTTGACGGAAGAAAGGTGCCAAGATCCAGCCGTCAGATTTACCGAGTACCTGCTCGACTGCTTCAGGCTCCTCGGGCAAGTGACCCCGTAACGTTGAGTCGCCACGCAAGACTATCTCGAAGGCCTTGCCACTTTCCTCAGCTGCCTTTTTCACGTTTGTCGTGATCTCGACAATGAGCTCCTTTGCTTCGGCGGGTGGGAGAGCTCTGCTGTTGGTCAGGATAAAGAAACCGCGGCAGTCCGTTGCGAATTGCTCCTTGAGAGTGTCGACATCCCAGACGGCTAGAACGTCGATGTTGTTGCAGGTCTGAGTTCCTGTGGGGTCATCGTCGAGAGCGACGAGGACAGGCATGGCACCACTGTCAACGCGAGCTTTCGTTGACTCAATCAGATCGGTGGTGTACTCGGCAGGGAGGGCGGCCAATGTAGCTTTTGCTGGTAATGGTTTCACTGAGTCTTCGGAAGAAACAGGAGTTGATACCTTGGCTGATGCACTCTTGCTCACGTCTGACCCAGCAGCCTCCCAGAGTCTCACCACGCCTGCATCCGACTCTCTAGCCCACCCACGAGCAGCTCCATCGATATAGAGGGTATGAGCCACCGCAGACATGGGCGTATAACTAGCCAGCCTCTTGGCTTCATTCAGAACAATACCAAGGTCCTTGACAAAGATTGCCAAAGCCGAGTGAGGAGTCCAATCGGCATCGAGCATCTGCGTAGCCCGGTTCTGAAACATCCAGCTCCAGGCGGGAGACTCATTGAAGATGGTGTATACTTGCCGTGTGTCGAGGCCAAGACGGGATGCGAATGCGAGTGACTCTGCTGCCGTTGCGATGTGGACTCCTGCCAGAAGCTGGTTGATGAGCTTGGCTGAAGATGCTGCGCCGACTCCGCCTTTGACGTTGTAGATGTTGGAGTCTTTGCCTGCCATGGCTAGAATTATGCCGCGAACGGATCCGAGCGCTGAGCTTGTTCCTGAGCAGATCATCTGAATTCCGTTAGCATTCATCGCTTAGTATAGAGTCAGGAACGGGCGCTGCGTACCGTGAGATCACCCTTTGCTGCACGAGCAACACCTCCACTGACAGGCGCATCCACAAGGCTAAGACCCCTCCCCAGAGACTCCAACTTATCGCCAATGCGGCGAGCCTCAGATGGTGGAACAGTTGAGCTGAGTATCACTGTCGCTCCATCTGACAGCTCCTCAGCAGCCTTGCCACTGCCAAGCAGTACATCCCACGCCTGCACAGCATTCTGAACCATAAGGATAAGCACAGACGTGCCCTTGGCAGCATTGGCTGGTGAAGAGGCTGCGATGGACATACCGCTCGGACCACTCGCTGCGAACTTCTCGACTGAGGGAGCCCAAACGTCGTAGCCTTGCACGGAGAAGCCGGCCCTTACGAGGGACTGGGCCATCCCTTGACCCATTGCCCCTAAGCCAACCATGCCAATCGTTGCAATGGATGGCGGTGTCTTTGGTGGTGTGACGTCTGTGGGAGGGTTGCTTGCATAGCTACCTGTTCCATCAGTTGGTGTAGCCATCTGGTGATGCGACTTGAACAGTTTGACTAGGCTGGAGACATGTTCGAGGCCATATCCTTGGGCGGACGCGAACAGGCAGACTTGTTCACTGGCAGAGCATAGTGGTAGAGGGAAATTGAGACTCTTGGATGAAGACGCGACGATGTTCTAGATCTGTGTAAGCGAGCTGTTCATCCAGTTTGAACGAGCAACGGCGTCTCTGTCACCACGGCCGTCATGGAAAAAACTTACAATGTTATGCAACAGCGACTCTATCGACGGCTGAAGATGCGAATTTCCCTGTAGCATATGAGGTACAAGCTCCTCATACGCTGAGGAATTACCTGCGGCGTTGATGATGATGCTGTATATCTCATTCGCGTCAATGCCTGCTTTCGACGCAAGACCAGTAGCCTCAGCAGCCGTGACAGCATGCGTCGCCTCTAATAAATAGCTTGTCAAACGTAGTTTATTCGTTGCTCCAAGACCACCGGAGATGAAATGCACGTTATCATGAGCTTTTGAGAGGAAAGATACGCTTTCGATGGCGGCTTCTGAACCTGAGAACCAGATGGAGCTCTTGGTCCTACTGCTTGGTGCGATAACACAGCAGTCAAGAATCTTGATATCTGGCCGACCAGCTTCAGTGAAGCGAGAGGCGAGGTCTTGGTAGTAATCTGGCAAAGTGAGACATTCGAGTATGAGAGATGCGTCTTTGGGCAATGCTTGAGTTGGTCAGCGAGACGTGGCATGTAAGTACTCTTTTCGTTACATACAGTGTATAAGACCAGAGGATGATCCTAGTAGCATCTCACTGAGAGCTTCTGCGTCCTTCTCCTCAATCCAGATAATCTGGCTGTGCTGGGCAACATGATGGAGTGAGTCGGAACACTGTAGATGCTCGGCTCCAATGAGCTCAGCACTATTCGACGAGGTATCGAAAACCCTAATTGTGTCATGTAGGTGTAATTGTAAAGCCGATGCAATTCTGGCCTTTTCTGGGCTGAACCCGATAAATCCAATAGAAGAATGAGATGACATGGTTGCTGGCTGTGTTGTGTTGTGGTATAGACGATACCTCGACTCTCACCAGCATGAGCAACGGCATCGCCCTTATAAGTCGTCGAGCCACCTCGCCGCCCATTCCCAGCAATTGCCCTCCCTCTCAGCACAAGCAAGCCCTACATTTACGGTGCATACATACCTACGTTTACAGGTAACTTGCAACGGCATATCCACTCGGCAGGCAATTCAGTCCCAATAGGGTTAGCGACACTCTCCAGGACGGCGAAAGCGGCACGAAGTCCGCACCCCCCTCGAACAATCCATTGGTCCATGCTGAGAGCAGCGCTAACTACTCCCAGATACAGCGCGGCCATCCAGCCGTCATCAACTCACCTGGCCCCACGATATACATACTGCCCCAGCACCGCGGTCATCATACCGAGCCATCTTCTTCCCCCGGATTATCAACCGCCCCAGAGACTTCCAAGTTCCCCGTGGAGAACACAGCTACTATGAAGAGAATCCGCACTGGTATCGAAGCGGATGACTCCGGACCGGGGGACGCTTCGGACTCTGCTATTCGTGGATTCAAAGTGTCGAGAAAGATCCGAGCCTGTAAGCTGGCTTCCACAGTCACAATAGTGAATTTGACTGAAACACAATAGGCCAGCAATGCCATACACGCAAGATTCGCTGCGTTACAGAGGATGGTGCCCCGAAATGCATACGTTGCATCAAGAATGGCTTCGACTGCGTCGTTAACAAGAATCTACAAGATCTATTAGAAGGGGAATATGACTGGAAAAAGGCCATGGAGCAACAGATGGAGTCCATGCGCGTGTCCATGGAAGACATGAAAGCAAAACTCGACAACTTGCAATCGACTCAGCAGCAAATGGCGCTCGCGACCACCTCCCCAGAGACGGTCTCTCGTCTCACGGCTCCAACGCCTCACTTGACTGCCATGACGAGAGAGAACTCGCCCGATACCCATAGCGCCTCTAAAGATGACGGTGTCATTGTGGATGCTCCTATGGTGAGTCTCTTTCGAGCGACGAAGCTACGCAATATCAGAAGCGATCCCAGTCGCGACGGTAGAGCTGCTCTGGATCATCATCGCCAACCGGACTTCATCTCTCAAGGACGAATTAGTCTCCCTGAAGCAGAAAATCTCTTTGCTGCCTTCCAGGGCACCCTCAATGCTTATCTCTGGGGTGGTGTCGCTCTCGTCCACGATACCCTCTCATCAGCAAGGGAGTCATCCTCACTCCTCGTCGCAGCCATCTTAGCCGTAGCCGCCCTCCACACCCAAGACGATGGCCAGAGCTTCGACCGTTGCTACGTCGTGTTCGCCGAGCTCGCCAGCCAGGCCATGTTCCAGCGGTATCACACTCTAGACGACATCCGGGGTCTCTGCATAGGTGCCTTCTGGCTTTCGGACCTAAGCTGGAAACTTTCCGGCCTTGCTGTGCGTATCGCTACGGAACTCAACATCCACCAGCATTGTGCCAGGGCTTTACGTGGCGAGACTTCGCATTGCGAGAAGGCGAGGCTGTGGTATTTGCTTTATGTTTGTGATCATCACTTCAGCATTGCGTACGGGAGACCGCCTGTGATAGCTGAGGATGTGACTTTGATCAATCATGAGGGATTCCTTGGTCTTCCTGGGGCCAAGGGTACTGACGTGCGGCTCCATAGCCAGGTTAGTATATTCATAATCCTTAGTCGAACTTACAGGACGTTTGGCTTGGATAGATCACGGGTTGTTGCGAATGATGAGTTTGATGCGATACGGCGCTATAATGGCGAGTTGGGGCAGTGGAAGCAGACTTGGGAGGCACGACTAGGCGAGCTAGGTACGTTGTCTCATATGGCTGGGAAGCATCTCTCAGAGTGTATCAGTAGCTGATGTGATGCAACAGGATGCGATTCGCAGATTGGTGATTACCCCAGAAAAGGAGTTGTGTTGCACTACCACTTCGCCCGACTACTTCTCTTCTCTGTCTGTCTACAGGGTCTACAACCTACCGACGACTATCTCATTTCTCTCGAGAGACAAGACTTTATCAACACTGCCGTAGAAAGCGCATGTGCCGCACTGCGTTTAATCCTAGAAGACTCTGATATGCGCCGCGCCGTAGTGGGAGTCCCTCTATACCTCCTCACCACGATCGCATACTCATCCATCTTTCTGATCAAAGTCTGTTCATCGTGGAGGGCTGTTGTCGTGCATCTCTCGGTAGACAACGTAGTCAACCTCGTCGGCCCCATCATATCCATGCTCAATGCGACACAAGCCTATGCGAGACATGTAGCACATTACATCGGGCAGGGTCTTAGTACGATGCTTGACAAGCTTGAGTCAGGAGAATCGGCGAACGAGATGCTCATACCGCAAATTTTCAACAGTAGGACGTTGGAAGTACCTCAAGACTCGCGACCAGCACAACAACAGGATTGGGACCTGAGCTACGGTTGGATGATGGGGGATCAGCTTGGGATGGGACTAGAGTACTATCCGGGAGACTTGCTCGGGATCATTGGATCACAGATGGCAGAGTAATCGTGTAGACCATCGCCTGTTTAAGTTCTAGAGTCATGAATTACAGACGCAATAATCGACATGCCAGCTACTGCTAAACTTGTTCCACAGATTTACCCCAGATGATTGTCTCTAGTCTATCCCCGCTTCGACGCATGACTAGCTAGCCCCTCGCCAAGCCGAACTGCATCTTCCACTCGGCGCGAAGACCGCCCCAAGCCATGCCAAACAGCGGCCTGTACGCCGCACCATTGAACGACAGTCTAGAATCTTTCTTCCCCCCTTGTCTTCATGCCCCGGGTCACAGCGGACCTTACCCCATGGGGGCGATCCACATTGAGTTTGAACACTTACCCATGGTTTTCGGGTTAGTTCCCCAGGTTTATAGCGTAGCATCAGCTAGGGATCATCTTGCAGGTGGTTTTTCGTACTTAAGGTCGTTGGTGGCCTTATCTCGTTTCCTTCACTCTCTGTCCCTGTACTCCAAACCTCTTCTCCAGACTCTTGGACTACCCCAGAACTTACCACCCTTGTCTTCGAACTTTAAACGCTTGGCTATACAGCCCGTTCTTCTGCAAGTCATCCGACCCAGAGACTGGCACAATGAGCCTCGAGGAGGAAATGTCCAAGACTGGGGAGCATCATGAGCAAGTTGGCATCTCGCAAGAGCTGTCTGACGCTCTGAGCAACTATACCCCCGGCAGCCCTGAGGAGAAGAAGCTCGTCAAGAAGATCGATCTCTTCCTGATGCCTATCCTATGGATTATGTACATCCTGAACTACGTCGATCGCACCAACATTGTATGTATCATCGGCTGGATACTTCAACACAGATACTGACTTACATGCTTCAATAGGGTAACGCAAAAATCGCCGGTATGGGCGACGATCTTAAGCTCACCGATGAGAAGTATGCCTGGGTTCTCTCCATCTTCTTCTTCGGCTACCTCATCTGCGAAGTCCCCTCCAACATGATCCTCTCACGAAGCCGGCCCTCGCTCTTTCTCCCAGGCATCATGATCGTCTGGGGTTCCCTGTGCGCCGTCATGTCCGTCAGCAAGAATTACAGCACCATCCTCGCATTCCGCTTCATCCTCGGCTGCATCGAGTCTGGTTTCTTCCCAGGTGTCTTGTACCTCCTTAGTTCGTGGTATACGCGTGCTGAGCTCGGCAAGCGGTTTGCCATATTCTACGCTGCTGCGGTTCTGTCGGGTGCTTTTGGTGGTCTGCTTGCTGGTGGTATCACTTCTGGGCTGCATGATGCCCATGGTATCTCTGGTTGGCGCTGGCTCTTTATCGTTGAGGGTGTAGCCACTGTTGGTGTTGGTATCATTGCTTGTTTCGTGTTGCTTGACTATCCCCATAACTCAAAGCGCCTCAGCCCACAGGAGCGCCAACTAGCTCAGATTCGCATCGTGGCTGATGGTCTCGCCTCGACAAGCAGTCTCAGCGGTCGACTCACCCATTGGCAAGCCTTCGTTGCAGCCATTTCTGACCCCCGAACCTACATCTTCATCGTCCTCTTCATGCTCGATGTCGGCGCAGGAACAATCTCCTACTTCATCCCGACAATCACAAAGACGCTTGGCTACACCTCCGTTCAAGCTCAGTACATGACGGTGCCCATCTACGCCGTTGCTACTGTAGTGCTCATCTTTGTCGCCTGGTCATCAGATCGCCACATCGAACGCCGCTGGCACATCACATCAGCCCTTGTCCTTGGTTGCGTCGGCAGCGTCGTCTGTGCCGCTGTTCAGAACCCCATCGTGCGGTACGTGATGATCTGCTTGGTGGCTTCTGGAATCTGGTCAGCACTCCCTTTGATTCTCTCGTGGGCCAGCGCAACAGTGAGCTTGCCTCCAGAGAAGCGTGCGATCGTCCTTGCGCTCGTCAATGCTTTCGGAAATTTCTCTAGTGTCTATGGAAGTCGAATTTGGCCTACTAAGGACTCGCCAGAGTATCACATTGGCTTTGGTGTCACGGCTGCTTTCCTCGGCGCGGGTGCGATTCTTGCCTCTGTTTTGCCTCTGCTGTGCAAGATTACTGCTCACAAGGGCACAGCTGCCGAAAGGGCAGTTCTTGCTGGTCTTCAGACTGAGGAACGAAATGGAGCTGGTAGTGAGGCGGCATCGACCAAGTGATATGGATTTGAGCAATACGTTGGGACATAGACTATCTAGGAAGTAGCCTTAGTTCGTGGGGAGTTGCTATTCACTATACAAGTGCCTGCTCGTCCCCTGATATATGTCGCTATGAGTAAGGTGATTCTTCTTCGTTTCTTGCTTGTCAGATTGTGTATATACTTATATAAAGGAAGCTGTCGTCTATTGCTATAGTTACTTTGTTTATGGATTAGCATGTTAAGCGGCAGTGATTCTGGACATGAATGACTTGAATAGATCGAGTTAAATACTATCTATTTAGGACATGATGAACCGTAAGACTAATTCTGCTTGAGATTTTGAATTTATGTGAACTGCTGGAGTGGATTATGAAGCGATGGCCTACCGAGTTTGTGATAGACGAAGTTCAGCAGTTTTGAGATAGGCTAATCCATGACCCATGCATCAATTTCATTATGGTAATCCATGACTGAGCTTACTTGACGTGACCCGGCGTCATGGCTCACTTGATTGAGGAATCGGGTCGCTGATCGGAACGACAAACATGAGACATCGGAGCGGCTGGCTGATAAGCGCATCCATATGGAGGACCATGCCATTCGTAAGAATTTCGAAGGGGGAATTAACTTGTCAAAGTTCCCGTTGAGGTCCGTATAGAGATACGTGCTCACATAATGGTTCTATTAATTCATGTCATGGTTTGGGGACCTTGATGGGGCGATTGGTGCAATGGGGTTGTAATCCGTATCCTTGTTCGGGCTCCGGCAAATGGCTGAGAGCAGCAAGATGACGGCAGCCGAGACACGGACCTTTCGGAGACTTTTGCGGATGTTGTCATATGCACTCGGAAGACAGGACAGTTCATGCAAAGTACCGTTCATCATAAAAAGAGATCATATCATCTCTGTCTTCAACATTGGATGATTGATGCAGATGCATAAAGTACGCATGCAGGAACTCACAATGGTGTCACAGTCGAGAGGGGTATGTCGTATTCGTGTCCCATCACATTAATTAAAGCTACTAATTTGATCATAAGCTACATGTCTCGTATTGACGCCCTAAAACGCCCAATTCCCTGTCAATCGAGCATGTGTGTAGCGTTGCATTTTTAACCGGCTCATTCCAAAACATACAATCTTGATCATTCCATACCGGCTCAGGCTCAAAACCGCTCGTCAAATCGTGAGCGGAAACTTTGTAAAGTGGTGACGTCCTGTGCGGAATTGTTCCGTGGACTCGATTGGCTTTTTTTGAGGCGCATTTAAGCTCCATCCTCGTCATCGCCAACGCGAATGGTACCCTCAGCACCAGCGCCGTTGGTCCAGTAGCCTCCAATCTCGGGAGTAGTGTCGCGGTTCTGTCGCGTAGCAGTGATGATCCAAAGGCCGAGAACAGCCTTGGTGAGGACGTCGAGGACGGCGTAGATGACGACCTCGGTACCGACCTTGACCTTCCAGGCGCCACCAGCAGCACCCCAGACACTGTGGACATTAGCAAAGTCAATTGAGGAATGGTGAGAGAACTTACACTAGGTAGACGAGCCAGAGGATGAGAGAAGCGACGGAGATGGAGCCAAAGAGACGAGCGATCTTGGTGCCGCGGGCACGAGAGGTTCGGGAGCCGGGAACAGCGACGTGCCAGATGGTGAAGACAAAGGCGATGACGCTGATAGCATACCATCCCCACTTCTGCGCAGTGTTCGCATGTCCAACAGCGGACAAAGCACCAGCGAGGACAAAGATCACATTGGCAATGACGGCAAAGATGGTATGCGCACCATCAACACCAGCGAGGAGACAAAGCTCCACGACAAGCAGGGGCGTCGAGAGCGTCCAGTCAACATATCGCGCCCAAAAGACCTGGCGACAGACTTCATGGTGCGTGTCAGGAACATGCTTGTGATGATCCCTCACGCTGGTACAGTTGAAGTACGATGTCTGGCCAGATGCCATGGCGAAGTAGGCGAGGGCAGAGATGATAGTGGTGAGAGTTGTGAGGAAGTAAAAGATGCGACGCTGCACGGCGACGTTCCATGATAGCAGAGCGAAGAGGGCAGACACGACTGTCATTGCGACGAAGAGAACCCATAAGGCGCGGACGCCATTGTGGCCGATTGTTTGGTAGTGAGTCGGTTCAGCTAACACATCATCATCAGTAAAGCTGTACAGCACGGGTAGGTAAGAATGAACATACGAACGACGGTGGGAATGGGAGAAACCCCTCCATGAGTCTTGTAAGCCTCCATGTTGACAAATATCTCTGAAGCTATTCAATTGAAGATCTTCAAGGTCGAAGCGATGAAGAGGCTGAGATGTGAAAAGCTTGGAGCTGGGGCGGGGAGCTTATAAGAAGAGAGGCGGGAGCTTACGCCGCATCTGCCTGAGGCGTTTTCCAAGCCGTGAGTGAATGATTGGATTGGACGTTTCGTAAATGAAAACAAAACGTCATCAATGACATGTAGACTGCGCGAGTTTGCACTGTAAAAGCAGGTATTTAGGATGCGGGGGAATGAACGCTTCAGGTTACGCGAGGCCATCGTGTGTGAGAGGCGTCACGAATACGTAATTTGTGTAGCGAATCATGAGAGGGGCATGTGTATTGTCATATGATGCAGAACATTAACGATACAACTTATGCATAGTTATGTTACAGTTCAGTAACAGTTCTGTTGTATTACTTAGATTTGTTACTGGAGCTGGAATGAATCTGAAGCTTTGACTGTGATGCATGGAGCTCCTAGACACAGCGCGTACCACAGACGTCACAAGCAAGTCAAACAAGGTTAGTAACAAAGATCAACAAAAAGTCTAGACTCGTGTTTGTTTGAGCTAGAAACTTTGTGGTACCACAAATACCCGCCGCCGGAGGATTTGCTCAGACGGAAGAACAATTGTTCCCTGCTGCCTTGGTTGAGTTGCAGATCTTGAGGAGATGAATCTCGATCGTTGGGGGATCGACCCTCGGGAGGGAAGAGGCAGGTGACACGAAGAAGGTCGGGTCAGCCGTGTCTCGTACTTCAGCTGTCCACAGTTACAAGGTCGGGATTGTTTTGGGACAGACGGGAAAGTGCATGAAGGAGAGTGGTCACGGTGAGGAATTATCGTAAGCCATGATGCAATTCGCCGTCCGTCTTGCATTCTCTCCTCTTGTCTCCCAGGCAGTCAGTCAGCCCAGTACCCAACGTTGCCTCCATTTACGTGCCCGTCGTAAGCCATCATGTCATGTCATCTCTCCCCCGCAAATTCCCCAGACTCGAAAAAAGTAATCACCTGCCGAACATCGGCTTTTCCAAAACCTGGAGAGTCCAATTACCACTTCCGCTTCCGCTTCCTTTGTTGACATGTGAACGGGACCCCAACCCCGATTCATGACGCATCCTGGTTTAGTGACAGCCAATTTGTACCACGTGCACCTCCAGCGCCCACTCCATCCATGATTGGACTGTTTCCCTACAACCAAGCGGTGTGCGGCTGGAAGGAGAAGAGTCAGATGTTCATGTTTTGCTGAGATAACCTTTTTCAGAAGCATCAATAGCCTGCTAAACTTGTTGGGTAGAAAAAGTAAATTTAGCTGGGGAGAATCGGCTGTCACGAACCCCCTGGAGAAGGACTGAATACAGGGCATTTTAGTGGTCCATGCTCCTCCACGTCGAAAATTGGTGGGGAATGGGGCCTCAGCTCGGCAAGTGGATTCAATTTGGGAATGGCAGCGAAAAGGAAAGGAAACGGTCATTTCGTCGTCTTTCCCTTCCAAACCGAACCAAGAAATTCCTCACTTTTAACTCTAAATCAAGCAATACAATAAACTCATCATTCAGAATTACCATCTCAATATCATCTTTCTCGCTTCCTTATCATTCCACCTCCAATTCTTCATGTCTCAGCGCCCCCTCCATTAACCCCCACCACTTCCGTTGACCGTTCCGCCCTACAAATGCTTCTCGACTTGTGACCACGATTCCTTGTCCGACTGTCTGCTCGAATACAATATCCTTACCCCCCTACGCCTTGCGACACTACAACTCGAATCTTAACACGTACAAAACACCATTTGTCATGCTATAACCTCGTTCCCCCGACCTCGCACACGACCGAACCTGCGCTTCCGCGGCGCGGGCTTTCACCATGGCCGACCTTATTCTTCCTGCCCGCGCGGTCCCTAGTCTATACAATAAATCTACAAAATCTCCAGTTAAATCAAATACGAAAGCGAAGCGGCCGCCGGTATCGTCAGTTCCTGTTGTTGGAACGCTGCAAAAAGCGATCAAATCGGCGAGCGATACATGGCAGTGGTGCAAAGATGGCTTAACAGAGGATCAGCGTTTGAAGATCAAGCAGCTGGAGGAGAGAAAGCGCATGTTATGCCTGTCCATGCAGAATGTGCGTCATCCCGTCTGTACTGAAACCCTAAACTGACCAGCCAGGCCGAGTCCCATGCACAATGGGAGAGTGCTGCGAAAGAACTCGATAGCCTCGAAGGCAATGATGAATGGAAGCGCGATTCCTCGTCAGGCGACTATAACCCCGAATTAATTGAGCAACGACTCCACGATCTTGACGAAGCGCGGACGAAATGCGACGTACACACAATGATGCACTTGATCCGTACCGCTCTGTCGCGCGATCTCGGCGGTATGGATAACGTTGATCTTTACCGACATTCCTACTCCGGGACGAAACACCTTATCGAGCGATATGTCGAATCTACAATAAGAACTATCGATGCAGTTGTTACACAAAGTCGGCTGGATCAGAGCATTGAGAACAGAGACCTACTTGAAGGAATATTGTTTGCTCGACAGAGTTATGGCCGAAGCGCATTACTTTTGTCTGGTGGAGGCACCTTTGGCATGTCGCATATAGGTGTTCTCAAAGCTCTTTTCGAAGCGCAGCTATTGCCACGAATTATATCTGGCGCAAGCGCAGGAAGCATCGTGTGCGCCGCCATGTGCACCAGGACCGACGAGGAAATCCCGAAGCTTATTGAAGAGTTTCCGTATGGGGATCTTGCGGTTTTCGAGGATCCCAGTGGCCAAGATGGTGTTTGGAGCAACTTGCGACGGTTGTTGACAGAGGGAAGTTGGTCTGACATCAAGAATCTTACCCGGGTGATGAGAGGATTGATGGGCGACATGACGTTTCAAGAGGCTTACAACCGCACGCGGCGCATTCTCAACATCTGTGTCTCCACGGCTTCGATGTACGAACTACCTCGACTGCTCAACTACGTCACTGCGCCAAATGTCATGATTTGGTCGGCGGTTGCTGCATCATGTTCTGTTCCTCTCGTCTTCAACGCTGCGCCGCTGCTCGTCAAGGACCCAATTACTGGCGAGCATCAACCTTGGAACCCTACGCCCCAAAGATGGATCGATGGGTCTGTGGATAACGATTTGCCGATGACACGCCTTGCGGAAATGTTCAACGTCAACCATTTCATTGTTTCTCAAGTCAATCCTCACGTCGTGCCATTCCTCGCAAAAGATGACCACTTGTCACCGTTTCGAAAGCCAGAACAAGGTCAGCAGACAAATGGAGAAGACTACGATTGGATTCACACCATGACATCTCTTGCGCGCGACGAGGCCCTGCATCGACTGCATTTTCTGGCCGAACTCGGTATCATGCCCAACCTTGCGACCAAGTTTCAGAGTGTTCTCAGCCAGAAATACTCCGGCGACATCAACATTCTTCCCGAGATGGGTATAAACGACTTGCCACGGTTATTAAGCAACCCAAGTCCGGAATTTATGATGCGAGCATGTCTCATGGGCGAACGTGCTACATGGCCCAAATTGAGCCGAGTACGTGACCGATGCGCAATTGAACTGGCACTGGATCGAGCTGTACACAGACTTCGCGCTCGAGTTGTCTTTTCGCAAAGTCAGCGCGATCTTAGACATTTGAACGTCACTGCCGGAAACATCCCGCTTAAGCTGCCGGTTAGAGTAAAGCAGGGCCAAGCAGTCATTGAGCCGCCCGCAGAGATTAAGAACCAGAAGCGACACCGTCGGAAATCTGGAAGCAGTCTACACGTGGGACCCCGACAGTGGCTATTGCTTGACACAAGCACTATCACCGATGATGAGACGGAGCAAGAGGAGCTCATCGAGATGGAGTCTCGTCGACGCGCTGGGTCTCCGGTCGCACAGCGCAAACCCCGCCTCAAGCGCGCATCCCGATCACAGATCCATATCCACACGCGAGCAACCCTCTCAGCCGTCGTCGATGCAGATGAAGTAAACCCAACATTCAACTTTTCCAAGCCAATTACTCCACCATTGAAGAGTCCAAAGGGTAGCGAGTCACAGGCTCAATCCGACACAGCGACACCAGAGCCAGACAACGTCACATCTGCAACAGAGGCAGAACCAAGTGAAGTGTTTTACTCGAGCGACGGTCGAGAAGACACAGATGTGAGCGATCCTGAAACAATTGAGGTGCATCAGTTGTCGAGTACGCTTAACAAGGCGGTTAGTGTGGATGAACCGAATGGGCCTGCTGCGAGGGCGGGTTGGATTCTTTGGGACTAGGTCAATGGGGAGGATCAGCCATAGAGCGAGAGTACTCACGAAGCATGATTGGTGTTTAGCATGGGATTTGAGTAGCATTGAGATATACCATTCATACAAAGCATATTTTGTTTTTTAAAGCAAAGGGATTAAATCGCGATCTTCTACGTGAGCTTCGTTCGGTGTCTGAGATGCTCGTCTCTACGTTGGCTACCCTAAACTCAGCATAAATTCATATTAGATATGTCAACTTCTGTGGTCTACATCAGAATATGTACCACTTTAGTGTTTCTTATCAAATTTTAGGGAGAATTGTCCCTAAGCTTTACAAAGATGAGATTAGGTACTCAAATGGGTCAAAGCCACTGTTGCTGGAAACATCAAGATACCTAACGTCACCAATAACGCCCACGGTACAGTTTTGAACGCAGCGTCACTTGGCAACCTCTACGTTTCAGTATCAAGTGCACCTTGATGTGTAATTTTTTGTTGGGGCTTGTGGCTCAGAGTTTATGTCACCACCGAGAACTTAGAGCCTCCCCGTCTGGCGTCCCTATATCTAGATACCATACCCACCAAAATGAGTTTGCTTTTCGATGTCCACCCTCTGGATCCCCACGATGCTGTTCTTTATCAGTCTCTTATGGCTCTTCTCTCTCACCAACGCCCTTGCCCTTCCGCGACCAGACTTCGATGTCATCGTTATTGGCGGCGGCCCAGCTGGTCTCTCTGCTCTAAGTGGCCTTGCGAGAGTGCGGAGAAAAGCGCTTCTCATTGATTCTGGGGAATATAGAAATGGCCAAACGACACATATGCACGATGTTATCGGGTGGGATGGTAAACAGCCCAACTCATTTAGCCTGTCAGGCTCAGATAATTGACCTTTTGAATAGGTGTTCAGCCCGCTTATTTCCGCCACGAAGCCCGCCGTCTCCTCAAGCACTACAAAACCATCAGGATGGTGAACGGGACAGTGATCGATATAAAGCGCCTCTCCGGGACCAACACACGCTTCTCCGTCTTCGTTGAACGTCCCGACGGCAAAGTCAACAGATTACCCGTAGAAATCCTGGCGCGCAAAATAGTCCTCGCAACTGGCCTAAAAGATATTCTGCCCTCCACGCCCGGCATTGCGGAGAACTGGGGCAGGGGAATTTACTCGTGTCCTTGGTGCGACGGCTACGAGTATGCCGATCAGCCCCTCGGTCTTTTGTGCCCTCTCGATAAAGTCGCCAACTACGTTAGAAAAGTCCTCACGCTCGGCACCGACATCGTCGCTTTCGTCAACGGGACTGATAACGAAGAGATGAGGAAGCTGGCTGACGCGCGATTTCCCCAGTGGGAGGAGTATCTGCAGCTTCACGACGTGACGATCGATAACCGCACCATAACCTCCCTCGAACGTCTCAAGGCCGGCGAAGAAGTGGATAAGAATCCGCAGTTGCCCTCGGTCCCGAAGGACGACCTCTTCAGGGTGCATTTCACAGAGGGTGAACCCGTGCAGCGCGTTGCTTTCCTGTCGAGCTTCCCCAGCAGGCAGCGTTCGGATATTGGAGAAAAAGCCGGCGTGATCTTGACAAGCGGGAAATTGGTGGTCACGAATGGTGGGATGCACACGAATGTGGCCGGTGTCTATGCTGTAGGTGATGCGAATTCTGACAGCGCTCCTAATGTCCCGCATGCGATGTATACGGGGAAGAGGGCCGCTGTGGCAATCCACGGTAAGTAGCAAAGATTCTTTTTCATTTGGAGGTGAGAATGTGTGCTAATGATGTAGTGGCACTTGAGACAGAGAACCAGGCTGCCGAGCTTGCGGAAATAGCAGAGTCCTAAATTTACTTCATTTCATATAAATTATGTAAAGATTTATGTGCACTTAGTAAACTTTTGATGAATTTAGGGTAGATTTATGTAACTTGGTAAACTTTTAATTAGTCTAGGGTGTTGATCCGGCCATTGGATGGTATCGTGTTAGGAAATATACAGTCAAGCTTAGTTCGGCGCCATCAGCTGGTCGACAGAAAAGTCATGTTGATACAAAAATGGAAATGCAGCTAGATAACGGTCCATGTAACCATGCTGCCCTCATAAGGGCGCTAGTGGTGACGTTGAGTATTGTGATGACAGCAGAAACTGGCTTTGATATAGCCAGCCACGTCCCATTGAAAACCTTGTTGTCCAATATAAACACATGCATAGGTCATAATGAATGCTAATTAAATAAGAAAGCTAGAAAATGATCCAAGTTGGAACTCAAACGCCCCTATCCTCATCCCACTGCCCAAGCAACCCCTCAAGCTGCTCATGCCTCTTCAACGCCTCCTCAAAACTAACCAACCCCTCCCCATCCCCATCCGCAAACGTCTCATAAACAGCCGCCACACCCCTCGCCAGCAGCGGAATATCCTGCTGCCACTCCTCCCACTTCCACTCAGCCTTCTCCACAACATCCCTCTCAAAATCATGAACCTCAACCACAACAGGCTTCTCATAAGCTGAAGCGCCGTGAAGTGTAGTCCCGGTAAAGACTTGCACTCTAATCTCGCCCTTTTCGCCGGCGATGGCTATGCTCAGGTGAGGGGAGCCGGGGAAGGGTTGACCGCGGCGGAAGCGGACGAGGACAGCGGCGTCTTTTTGGGCGGTGGGGGATTCGGAGAGACGGCCTGTTGCGAGGATGAGGTCTGGGACGTTGGAGGTTGTTGTGTGGGTTATTTCGTTGGTCTTGGGATCGCGGATGCGGATGTTGGGACGTTGATTGTGGAGCGTGCTTTTGAAGTTTGTGATGTCGCCGATGATGTATTGGAACTGATCGAAGACTGACCTGTTAGTTGATGCTTGAGCTTTCTGCAAGTGGTGACTTACTGTGTCCGAGACCAATGGTAAAGATATTACCCCCAACAGCCCGTTGAGTAAAATACTCCAAACTCGACGGCAGGATTTCTCTATCATTCGTCCCTCCAGATGCATACAATTCCGCACTGACAACCTTACCGATCCTCCCTTCTTTGACAATCTCTCTCAACTTCTTGATCGGCGGCGCATACCGTCCCTGCAACCCAACAATCGTCTTCACCCCCTTCTCCCTCGCCGCATCAACAAGTTCCCTAGCATGCTTAACATCCTGCGCAAGCGGCCACTCCACGTACAAATTCTTGCCAGCCTTTACACTCGGAAGAGCACTGGAGTAGTGAACATCAACACGCGTAGCTACAACAACTAACTCGACATCCTTATCAGCGGCCAAGTCTTCTGGTGTACCGTAGGCTTTAGTCTCGGGAGGGAGATTGTAATGCGCTATAGCGTTCTTGGCAGCTTGGAGGGAGGAGTTCTGGAGGGCGACGATTTGGTATTTGGATCGACCGAGGGGGGAGGTCAGGTACTGGAGATGGGTGTTTGACGCCCATGACGTTTTGGCGGAGGATGAGAGGCCGATGATGGCTGTGCGGATTGGGGCCATGTTGGGTTATTTTGGGATAGTCAAGATTATAGTTTGTTTATTGTTTCAGGCCTGGGTGAAGGCTTTTAGGTTGATTTGGGGGGGCTTTATATCTCGAGATGGTGTTGTTGACGTTGGAGATGGTGTCATTGTGATTTCTAATCGTTGATTTGTAAGGCGAGGTCATTGGTGAGATTGATGTGCCAAGACGCAACTGTATGTAGAATTCAATCGGATAGATCTGACTTGTATGACAGTTGTAAGAAAGGTAACGTCTGAAAGTTAGAGAATCTATTATGGTGTATTATGTTCGGGAGGTCAAGTTTGCGTTGATTGACAGCCAACCAATCAGATTTGGACAGGGTTGGCTACCAAGCATAGCCTCCTTGAACAGTCTTGCCGGACTCTGGCTACAAATTTAGAGTCAGGAGTCAAGCTTAACTACAATCATCCTCTCCTATACCGTGGTATCTCGAAATAGGTATAATTAGAAGAAAGAATTCCCGTAAAGGTTGTTTTTGCCCCTTAAAGATTCAACCTTCAATAATAGGAATGGTAACCTATCGAAGGCTTGCAGTAGCTTTGAAGTTTGAAACAGTTAAGCTAGCCGTGATGAGTATTACGAGATATTACGGTATTCCTTATCACTTCACAGCCTCCCCCTTCATCAACGTCACTGGCCCCCTCGGCAAGCCCCAAACACCACGAGGATCCCACTGCCGAGAATCTCGCCCTACCGTCAATCCTACATCGTAAAAGGGCGGCCAATCACGTATCCAAATCATGAGATGCAACGTGGAAACCATGTCCAATTAACCCCCCAACGGCAGCAGTTCCGCTTGGTGTACCTGAATGCAACGTTCACCTACCGACACCCGCAAGCTAAGCCCAGACCGTAAATCACCGATCCCCCTCCCAACCAATACACGAACAATGATCTGATAAATCTAGAACAAATCCTCAATAGTTTGTTTTAGTTGCTCCTCTTTGTTTTAGCTTGTGATAGTGGAACCCCCGTCAGGGCAACGTCAAGGTGGTGGCTGAGCAGCAAAAAGCGCACGTACCCACCGTTTCACATCCCCCAATACGAGAATCATTTTTCACCCTCGCTTCACAAGGGGGGATGAAGTCGTCGTCACGATCTAGGCTGCTCTCTTAGGGCTGCAGGAACTTATGTCTTGGTGCCAGAGCTTGATACAAGTATGCCTAACTCAATAACTCAGAATCAGCCTCGTCTCCACAACTTAATTTAATTTCCCTTTTAACCTTCTTATTATAGATTCTCTGGTGACATTATGTAAACATTCCTCGATGAAACTAGACGCACGTAAGTCGGCTAACTCGTTTAAGAAGGCACTTACTGTGATAATGCATCTGGCCTCATTGTGAAAAAAATTCACGAGACGCTTTTGGGACAAGATTGGTTGGTCACATACCTATCCAGCTGTCATGTTTTCTTTCACCCCTAGTCATAGAACCCTCCGCGGGACGGACACTAAGACATCCATCGTCTAGAGGCAGTCCAGGCAATCGTCAAATCTGTATATAGTGCCTAACATAATCATATCATGAATACCTTCATCCTTCACACATCACCGAACCATGTTCTCATCCACAAGACTATGGTTCCGGCAACTGCACGCCCTGATAAGGAAAATCTTCCTGATTACACTCGTCAAGCACTGGCTCTCAACACTCCTCCGAGCTCTCCTAATCCCCGTCCTGATTCTCGTTCTGGTCCTTCAAATCCAGAACTTCACAGGCGATGGAAGCAGGTATGGCGTTGGAGAGCCGTCTCCCATACCAAGCCTTGCTGAGACTCTGTCCCCCGGGACGAAACTTATTTTTGTGCAGGGTTCGAACGCGGGGTCTGATGTTGGCGGTGTTATCACCAAGATTAAAGATGGGCTGAAGGGGAGTGTTGAAGTTGCTGATAGTGAAGCTGATTTACGAAAACGATGTCCCACGAGTTTAAGCGGTGTAACGAATTGTTACGCTGCTGTTATTTTTAACGATTCACCTCTTAGCAAAGCGGGCAATAAGACGTGGAGTTACACCATCAGGGTTAGTTCAGCACGAGCATCACCCAAATTCGACATCGCCACGCCTTCCACGAACCACTACGCACCGCTCCAACTCGCCGTCGAAAACGCCATCACGAACTCCACCACGACTCCGAATAATTACATGTTTACGCGGATAACACAAGATGAGGCTGCTGAGATAAAGCGTCGTAACTTTGCGGCGACTATGGTCGGCGGTTTTGGGATCGTGTGTTTTCTGAGTATGATTTCGTCGGTGTTTCATATCATTGGCATGATATCGACGGAAAGGGAGGCCGGGATGGCGCAGTTGATCGATGTGATGACTGGTGGTGCTGCGTCAGCGAGGGTATTGAGCTATCTTATTGCTTTCAATATCATCTATTTGCCGAGCTGGATCATATTTGGAGCCTGTAAGTCCAACATACAGTCATCCCATCTAACCTGCTAACGATAGTAGTATACGCAGCCCTCCTCGTGCCGACTTCGAACGCCGCTATCGTCATCCTCTGGCAGATCCTCTCAGGCCTCTCCCTCACAAGTATGAGTGTCTTTGCAGCCACCATCAACATCCGATACACCGCCATCTCCATGGTCATCGTCCTAATGCTCCTCGCCACCCTCTGCGAGATTCTCGACTCCAAACCCGAGAACGTCCCTGCGCTTATCGTCCTAATCCTATCCGCCATCTTCCCGAGCTCGAGCTACATCTTCTTCCTGAACCAACTCTGTCGAAACGAAGCGCAAGGTCTCGCAACCAACATCTCGAAACCAGCTCCCCATCAGCCTCGCATATACGATGTTACAGTATCTATGTTATGGGGTCTATTGCTTTTTACGATAGTATTCTACCCTTTGCTAGCTATCCTCATCGAGAAGTGCTCTCATGGTGTTAGCAACAAGGGTAGAAAGTTTGGAAGCGCAACGGCCGAATCTTCAACAGCCCTTGAGATCACCGACCTTACGAAAACTTACAAACCTTCTCTATGGAGACGATGTTGCCGGAGAGCTCGTCCCACGATAGCTGTCAACTCACTCAGCTTTTCTATGCAGAGGAAGCAAGTCTTGTGTCTTCTTGGCATTAACGGCTCTGGCAAGACAACAACATTAGGTCTGATCGCTGGCACACAAAAGCTCACAAGTGGCTCAATAAATATCAATGCCCCTCGTTCAAATCTTGGTAAGTATAACATCGACACTTGGGTCTTCTACTAACTGTCTAGGCATCTGCCCCCAGCGCAACATCCACTGGCCCGAGCTTTCAGTCCTCGAGCATGGTAGACTTTGGGCCATGATGAAAGGCGGAGCAACAGACCCCCATTCTCTTGACACCCTCGTCGAATCCTGTGATCTATCCTTGAAGAAACACAGTCCTGTCGGTACACTCAGCGGGGGCCAGATGAGAAAGGTACAAATGCTATGTATGTTAGCAGGCGGTAGTTCAATCTGTCTCATGGACGAAGTCACCACTGGAATGGTAAGTAACTCTACCAACTCATGCCGCACTCACTCACAGGTGTAGGACCCCGTCTCTCGAAGAGCAATGTGGAACATCATCCTTGCCGAACGCCAAAAACGAAGCCTCATCCTCACGACCCATTTCCTAGACGAATGCGAAGTGTTAGCCGACCAAGTCGTCATCGTATCACACGGCCACGTCAAGTGTCAGGGTTCCACAGCGGCTCTGAAGAATCTCCACGGAGGAGGTTATCGCGTACACCTACCGGGCGTTCAGAACCCGCCGAACACACCATATGCTACGACTGTACATCAAGGGCAGACCGTGTTCAAAACTCCAGACTCGACATCTGCTGCACAGCTTCTGACGTCTCTACAAGCAGCGGGATACTCTGATACGTCATTGAGTGGTCCTACTATGGAAGATGTCTTCCTCGAGGTCGCTGATGACAGGGATGAAGACGATGTTGGAACTTCTGACCGGAGTCCTTTTCTTGAAGGTGCCGAGATACCGGACAGCCAACTCAGTTCAGGAACACAAGCTTCATTCCTCCAACAACTCTCAGCACTTCTTCTTAAGCGCCTTCTAGTTCTCAAGAGAGGATTCTGGTGGTATATCCTCGCCCTCGCAATCCCACTGATCTTCACGCCTATTTTCAGCGCCATGGCAAACGATCCCACTCCCTTCCAACCGACACCCTGTGTATCAACCGACTCATCCGTTCTCGACGAACCATGGCCAATTTCTCTTCGACCAAATGGTTACTATGATCTAGCAGGTTCCGATAATATCTCTATGCTCATCGGTCCGAACTCCCTCAACAAGACTCTCTTTCGCTCGTTGTCAAAGTACCCCATCGGGAAGGAATATGACATGAAGGCTTACCAAGATCAGTTCAAGTTCCAAGATGAGTATGATGCTTTCTTGAAACAAGTTCGTGATAAACCGAGACAACTTGTACCTGGAGCGTTGTACATGGATGGGAAGGATAAGGATACGGTTGCGTACAACGCTGAACATGGCCCTGATGGGTCGATGTTGATGTTGAATATGTGGAGTCAGCTAAAGAGTGAAACTTCAATTTCGCTATCTTTTGCATACTTCAGTTCATCTATACCTGTTCGTACTTCACACTGCTTAATTGACTCTGCTGACTGGCTAATAGTCTGATCCTGGCCCAGGAATGTTTCTCGCTATTGTAAGTTACTCTTAACCTCATCCGATAACAGATACTAATGCTGACTAGCTACTCACCGTCTTGCACGTTCTTTACCCAGCCTTCTTCGCCCTATACCCCGCGTATGAACGACTTCGCAAAATTCGAACCTTACAATACTCCAACTCGATCCAACCTCTTGCACTATGGACATCTCACATCATCGTGGACATAGTCTTCGTGCTTATTATATCCTTCCTCTCCACCTTGTTTATCTCTTTGCTCATTATAAAGTGGTATGGAGTTTGGCATCTCTTCCCAGTTATGCTTCTGTACGGCTTCGCGATGATGCTTTGGTGTTACATAATCTCCCTCTTTGCAAGATCAGAGCTCTCTTCCTTTGGAATATCCTTTTGTGTTTCGCTTTTGATGTTTGGTATCTCCGTCGCAGGACTTATGGTATGTCATTTCACCTATCTCAACCAAACGCTTGCTGACTAGTTAGATTGCATCTGTCAACCAAAGCCCAGGCAATAGGTCTTCTTCCATGGACACAGCAGTATTCATCCTCGGCCTCATCTTCCCGGTCGCCAACCTCTTCCGGGCCATGGTCGTTGGTCTCAACGTCTGGGCCGCGGGATGTCGTGGTGATGCAGTGATAAGCTACCCAGGGAACATCCATGCCTACGGCGGCCCGATTCTTCTCCTCTGTATCCAAGTCGCGTACTTGTTTGCTCTTTTGTTGTTACTTGACGGAAGAACATGGACGTTGAGAAGTCTGTGGGCAGAGCATATCGTGCCACTGTGTCAAAGGAAGAGAATCGATGGGAAGGATGCTCACATTGAGATGGCGCCGATGACAAAGCCTCGTGGTATGAGTGGCAACTTGGTCGATGTTGATCAGATTTACAAGTCATTTGGTGGTAATGTTGCTGTCGATGGTGTCTCTCTCACTATGGCAAAGGGAGAGCTACTTGGTGAGTCCTGTTCCCTGCCTTTTCTCTTCCCGCCACTAACGCTTGATCAGCTCTTCTCGGCCCCAACGGAGCCGGTAAGACGACTACTATCAACATGATGCGAGGCGAAGTTCGTCCAGATTACGGTAATATCTACATCAAGGGGGTGGATTTGCAGAAGGATACCCGAGCTGGGCGACAAAGCATCGGCTGTAAGCATCGACCTTAACTCAATCTTTCCCCTACTAATGACATTGTAGACTGCCCACAATTTGATGCCTTGGACCAGATCACCGTACGACAGCAGCTTGCTTTCTATGCTCGTGTGAAGGGCATAGCAGATGTACAGAGGAACGTCAACTTGGTCATGTCAAAGGTTGGACTGAGGCCTCACGCCGATAAGCTGACATCTCGATTATCTGGAGGAAACAAGCGAAAGCTGAGTTTGGCGATTGCTTTATTGGGTAGGTCGCATCGCCTAATACCATTGATCAAGACTGACCAATACAGGCAACCCACCGATTCTCATATTGGATGAACCGAGTTCAGCGATGGACCCTATAGCTAAGCGCGACATGTGGTCTATGCTGTCAGGCATTTCATCAAGTCGCTCAGTCCTTTTGACGGTAAGTATCTATCCCTTTTCGACATAGTACCCTGCTGATGATCAATAGACACATTCAATGGAAGAAGCAGATATGCTAGCAACTCGCGTCGCAATCCTTTCAAAACGCATCCTCGCCGCCGGCACAATCCAAGAACTCCGCAACAGGCACAGCAACTCATACGAAGTGCATTTGGTACTAGAATCAGCACCAACATCAGACCAAGCCGAAATGCACAAGGTGGAAGCATGGATTCGCAAAACGTTTCCAGGTGCCAACTTTAGGGGGCTGAGTTTGGGAGGACAGTTTCGCTTCAGCATTCCGGCCAGTAGCACTGCTGATGAAGCATTTGCTGCTTCGCAGAGTAGAAAGGGTCAGGTCGTTGAGGTGATTGAGACTTTGGAGCAGTATAAGAAGACTATGGGCCTTGCGCACTATACTGTTAGTATGGGGACTTTGGAGATGATATTCTTGAAGATTATTGAGGAGTATATTTTGTATTAGGCCTTTTAATTATAGATTTAGCGTGTGATTCAACAATTTCTAATTTCAACTACCCGTAGCCTTTCGTATACTTCTATTGCATAACTTGGGAGAACTGCACAATTTGTGAGATGTGAACCTTTCCAGGATCCCAGGGCCATTTCATCCGACTTCGGAATCTCCAGACCTCCATTGGAGAGCATCTGAGACAGGATCAGCATTCGTGATTTACATGTCAAGACTAAGCTTTTAACCAAGACCAATAGACAGAAACACGCATGTGCCCCCGCGTCATAATAGAAACCTATGGAATCCAAGCCCCGGGTAGGAACGGGCCGCACTCCAGCATCAGTCTCCTATAGACGAGATGCATGTGGAGGGGCAACAAGACTGTCTCACACAGTTGGGGAAAATATAACGTCGATCATATGAACTTTCAAAGCTGAAAGCTTCATTGTGAGACATGGCTTTCATTATGTCACCTAACTGCATGTTTCACCTCTTATTCAGATGCACCTTAGTGTTTCGGGCCTCAAAGTTATGAAGCCCTACGCCACAAGTCAGCCATCCCTTACAGGCATAGCTAAGCAGGTTTTTACAGTGTACGGTATCTTGTACTCATGACAGCTACTGACCAGTGATGCCATATCGAAGACTGAGACACGGCACATCCGCGAGGTATTCATGTATATGCATGCCTTCACCGCAAGACGCCAACACCTCAAGTTGACGCGGGGAACAATGACGTCGCAAAAACGTTCAAAGTGTTGAGGGTGCTTCAAGGTGAGTCAAGAGGGAAAATGGGAGAAGGATGTGTATAAAAGTCCTGGCTATTGCCGCCAATACCGTCTGTCTTTATACAGCAACTAAAGCACACAATAATTAAGCCTACCAACATCTCTTCCTAAAACATCCAAGCAAGTCAGCCCCCTCTTCTCTTCCAAATCACTCCAGCTAACATCCCCAGAATGCCTTACACCATCAAAGTCCGCGTCTACCAAACCAACCAAAACGCCTACTTTCACGTTGTCGAGCAAGCCTGCTGGAACTACACCGACGGCTGCGAGTGGAGCGAACAAAACGGCGTGCTGTCACTCTACATGGGCGACAGTGGCACCTCAGGCATGCTGCGCTTCAAAAACGAGGAGGGCAAGGAGGCTTTCTCCGTTGCCCTTGGCGTTCACAATCACAAGCCTTGGGTTGACATCGTCACGGGCCTGGCTGACAACATCACTGGTGTTCAGTCTTTGCCAGAGTACTATGGGGAACCTACTGATAAGACGAAGAGGCGTGGTCTGAACACTGAGCAGACGGTTTTGAACATTGATCGTAGAAATATTTCTGCCAAGTTTCGTGCTAAGGAGGGAGAGAGCCTTGATCTTGATATCATTATTGGCTAAGAAGGGAGATCGAGAGAAGTCGAAGAGAATAGTTTGGGGGGATTCAGTACTAGGATTTTAGTATGACGACGTACGTCTCACTGAAGTTTCAAGGTCGTGAAGCTTCAGCATATAAACCCCAATCCACAAATCTCTTGACCAGCCCCTCTTCTTGAACTGTAGAACTTGTTGCTGCTGTGGCTTTCCGCTACGGCCAGGTGAAGAACACAATTATCGGTCACCGCCCATTCTCGGCCGCTGTGTTGTAGAAAGGGGCCCTGCTGCTCTGATTTCGCCAATCGCAATATGGTGGCTGCATGTGGCTGTGCTAAAGTAACTAGTTCCAGCAAGCGGCTCAAATAGTGGCATTTTCCTATCAGCTGAGCTTGCTTGGGCATTTTACGCAGGGATCAACACTCTATCCTCTTACTGTTTTATTTCTTGGCTACAGGTTTCTGTTTTAACTTAGCGTCATGGTAATCGCGTAGATTGTAGCCAGTGTCTTGAATTCCTCTTAGTGAACTTTTGTACCTATCGATCTGGCTTTACTGCGTAGTTAAGCTTATCTTTATGCGTAGCCAAGCTAACGAGCACTAGTAGATCGCCAAACAAAGTATTAACAGACTATCGATCTCTTTAAGATTGAGGTAAATTAGCAAGGACTAGCCCATCTGGTATTTAAACAAACACAGAGACGACTTGCGTCCATAGACCATCAGCTCTAATCTTGGTATCCCTCCTTTTCCCTCGTCTCTTGTTTAAGAGACTGTCGCTCGTTACAACCTCGTCACTCTTTTCTGCGCAAGTCGCTCCTTAAGAACCATGCTTTCAAAGAAGCTTTTATCATTGGCCTTGAGCCTTTTCATAGCAGAGGCGGTAGTAGCCAGTCCCTGCAAGCCGAAAACTACCAGTACGTAGCTCATCATCTAGAGCCTGTTCGTTGACATTAGAGCCCTCATTGACCTGTTCTAGCTTCTGTGGCCTCAAATACGCTATCTGAATCCACGACCACGATTACTTCTGTGCCATCTACCACGGAAACTACTCTGGCGACTACTGAGACCAGCGAGACCGAGACTGCTACTACACTTTTGACCAGCACCACCGCTGCGTCCGCAGTTGACACTACCACTACGGAGGAGGGAACTACCACAGCAGACGAGACTACTACTGCGGTTGGTCAGACAACCACAACAGCAGCGGAGACTACAGCTACCACTGAGGCTCAGACAACATCCACTGCAGAGGCCGAGACTACTACTGCCGAGGCCACAACTACAACCGCTGGAGAGCCAGCCTGTGCCCAGACTTTCGTCATAGCTAACCCCACTCCGATCTTTGACTCGGAAAGCACTAATGACGATAGCGCCAGAAGTATCGTTGCACCTTTCCCCATCGGCGTCTTTGGCACCAGTTCAACCAATGTCTTCGTTACTACGAACGGTATGATCTCACTGGGTGATTACTCACTCAGCTACGCCAATGATCAGTTACCCAACAACTATCTCCCGGCCACCAGCATCATGCCCTACTGGGACGATCTCATCATCAGGGCGGGTGCCTGCAACACAGGCATCTACTACGACGTCTACCAAAGTGACCGTGGTAACACGCTCACTATCGAGTGGCAGCTTGGCAGTGTTGGTTTTGGGGCTTCGACTGGCGAGCATTTCTCGGCCAGTTTCTATGAGGACTTTCCCGGCGTGGTTAGGTTCGAGTACTATGAGACTACCAAGCATGGCTCGAGCGCAACAGTTGGTCTGCAGAATGATCAGCAGTTCTCCCAATACTCTGTCAACCAAGAGAACTCCATCCCTGATCAGTTCTACATTGTCATTGATACAAGCAGTGGAGACGCCGTCACCCTTAGCGGTTCACTGTAAGAAGGGGCTTAGACTATAGTAAATGGCGAAGAGGCAACAGGCATTTACCAGTATGGTGTGAGATTTAATTCGATTCTAGACTGTATTACTATATAACCTCCAAGTCAATGAAACATGGAAATGGCTTTTCTGTCTTCAACATTGCAGTTCATCGTGAGTATTGATCATGGCCGCAGGACGGAGATTGGGGGGAGAGATGAATCATTCATGGTTTACTATCCAAATGCTCACCTATCCTTATGTCCCGAAACTTATGTATTCGTTTTGGTAAATAGGCACTGCTGCATGCATCGCTTTTTGCATATACACTCGATATGAACTGTACTATCAATACATCCCGATCATGCACCTCCCTAGACGGAAGCGACACTATGAAAAGTCTGTCAATATCTTTATTATGATTCGCGTCGATCAGATGACTCATAATAAGGAAAGCTTGTCGCTGAAATTCTGCCTGACAAAAGCGTCCACTTTGATCCTGCAGGGCTCCTGTCAAGAAAACATCATATTGACGTAACCCGCCTAAAGCAAACCCCTGAGCTCAGAAAATCCTGATTCGCCAATTGATATGGCATTGCGCACGCACATATTGACGTGTGAGACAACAACGCATGGTCCATGAACCAGACATGATACCTTTTCAGGCACTGAATTGGAGGATATCATATTAGCACGTATTATTGAAGTTGAAGTCAATCATCAATCATTGAATATGGGCATGATCTAGAAACTAATATACAATTCATGAAATTTGCTTAGAACAGGGTATCATTCGACTTCATCCTTTTCGCAGCCGCACTACGACCAACTTCCACTCTTAATAATGCTTGCTGTTGCGGCGACTTGCTGACGGAGTACCTCTGGGAGTTCCACGAGGTGTGACACGGCTCTCGCCGAAGAAGCGGTTAGAGTTGCTGTATTGACGACCATAACTTGGTCTCGCAGCAACGGGAGGGCGTTCGACATCAGAGGTTCCAGTAGCAGTTGAGCCTGATAAGCTGTTAGTAAACGATCTGGCATTACATGGTTCAATGAACTTACTCCTTCGCCGAGCGTCGTAGGCAACGCTTCCGCGACGTCCCTGCTCAGCGTTCTCTTGACGCTCACCAGCGAGACGCTGAGCGAATGGTGATCGGGCTCGCAGGGTTGGACCCTTCCAGTAAATGACATACACCGCGATGACGAGAACGAATGAGATACAGAAGAGAATAGTCGAAGCGTATTCAAGATTTTTGCCGGATGAAGCTCCGATGTTGCTGAAGAATGGCGTAGCAGGGACTGTGAGAACACCAGCGAGGAAATCTCGAGCCCAGCCATTACCTCCAGTAGCTGAAGCAGAGTAGGGGCCGTCTGAATGTTGTCAGTCGAGGGCTTTGCAAGTTGAGGTGCGTGAACCTACAAGCACAGATCATGTAATCAATGGTGGCCATGTAGATAGCATAGTTGGCGATACCAACAATGGCAGCAAAGATCAAAGAGCCAATCCAATGAATAGGAGGACCCTGAATCGTCCAAGCAAAGCCAATCAATCCAATAGGCAAGCAAGGCGCCGTGTAAAGCAAGAACCACAGACGCGACTCATACTGCGCACGCTCATCATTCGGCTTCTCGTGTCGCTCCTTGATGTTCTTCTTGATAGCAGGAATAAACGCCAACCAAGCAATGACATATCCAATACCAATAGCAAGGAATGTCAGACCAATTTGGACCGCATCAAAGTCCCACTGTTTATAAACCAGAGCAAAGGACTGGATAAACATGAAGATGAGAGCGTCGGAGAAACCCGAGAGGAGAGAAAGGACAAGGACGATGGGCTCTGTGAGGAACATCTTGAAGGGACGTGTCCATGTGATGAGGATTTCCTTAGCGGAGAAACGCTCGCGGAAGGGGACGAGTTCATCGGGACCCCAGAAGTTGGCGTTTGTCTCCTTTCTTCGCTTCTTGGCGATTCGGTTCATGAGGATTGTGCTTCGAGTCTCGGGGACAGTAAGGAAGTGAACGATCTGGATGAATCCACCGAGGATAAGCTGAATCCAGATTGACCAGCGCCAATGAAGGTACTGTTCGCAGAAGCCACCAACAATAGGACCAAGAACCGAACCTCCAACCGAAGAGAAAACAACATAAGCAACAGCATACTGCTGGTTATCAGACTCCCACATATCAGCAATCATACCGAGCGTGACGGAACCACCAGCTGAGGAAAGACCACCGAGCGCACGACCGACCATGATGGTAGCGAAGTTGGGAGCCAGTGCGACGGGGAGCTGCCAGATGTTTACGAGGAACAGAGAGGCTTGCATGATAGGCCATCGACCGAATTCCTCTGACCAAGGCGCCCAGAGCTCACAGCCAAAGGCGTAGAGGACGAGGAAGATCATGGCGCCGCAGCGGGCGGCTTGGGCGCTGACGTTGAATTCTTCGGAGATGCCTGGGATGGCGTTTGAGTAGAGGGAGGTGTTGAAGTTCATGGAGACTTGGACCTATTCATTATTAGATGGTAGTTAAAAATACCAAGACTTGAGAAACTTACCCAGAAGATGACAGTGAGGATGTACCACTTCTTCCACTTGGGGAACGAATAGCCCAGCTCATCGTAGCAATCATCCTCAGTGATTTCATACTTGTCGTAGGTACCCAGCTTCTCCAGCCCAGCACCATTAGCATTGTGCGTTCGCTCATCGCCGCTGTGGTCTGTAGAACCATCCAAGTTCTGCTGGAGCCGCGAATTAGCGACGTGCAGGTCATTCTGGTTGATGACCTGCGGGGGGTCGTCTGAGAAGTGAGTCGGCATATTGAACACCTGAGTTTATGGTACAGACTTTCGTTTAAGCTTGTTGGGCAAAATGGGGATAACGGTGCATATTTAAAAAGCTGGGGGATGATCAATTTGACAATAAAACTTGAGAGAATCCACACTTGACATCACCGATGCGTCCCCCAGATGGTGGTGTAGTCTACGTGGGGAAGACAGAGAGAGAGCATGTGGAGGATTGGGATTGTGTGCCGTTGTAGCCGACACAAAGAGAGAGATCAGCAGTCAAGGGTGAGATTTGCATGTAAGTACGGAGTGTGAGAGGAGACAAGCTTAGTGATGTGGTTATTCCATCACGCAGCTAATTTGCTGATCGGGTGCGAGCATCATTCATCCAACAGCAAAAAGTCACTAGAACTCGGCCGAGTCAGGTTCAGCAATGACGTCGTGACAAACAAAAGGACTTCAACCAACCAACCAAGTTAATAGGTTCGAGCGTTCATCGCTCTTCCAATCGGTTTTACCGCTTCGAGTCCACAACCAGGCAGCACAATTCTTGATAAAACTAACTTTTGTCCCCACAATGAAATGACTTCATCGAAGGAGGCTCTAGTTTAGGTCCTGCTTATTTCCCGCGTTTATTGCGTCACTCTACGCCCTCTTCCAGTAATCCCTGTAACCCTTACGGCTCGGATGGTTTAAGTTGCCAGGCTCGTTGATGGTTTTTGATGGCCAAGATGGGCCAAGGAGAGATCCCGAGGAAGCCGTCCTGGGCGATCGATCAATTTGTGTCTGGGCAGCTGAATTCTCGGCTTTTCATCTTGGCGGGTTCGGAATTGACAGACTGGAATAGTATAATGTCATTACTGGGACTGGCACGCGACAGACACGTTTTGGGGCTCCGCTGGGAACGACTCGTGATTCTCCACCAGCAAGTTTTTTTTTTCTCTTCAGAGCCAAAGGGCACGGTGCATGACGGACCGCAGAGCCTCCATCACGATATTAATTCCGGAGAGTTTATGGCGAGATTTGTCTTATTACCGACTTATTTTCTATCTAGAACGAGAATTAGATGTTGCGATGGTTATGGAGACTGGATTAATTCTTGGCGACGAAACGTTTCATCTGGACTGGTTGTTGCATCTGATACTTGATTACCTGTCGCGTCAGTTGAGCCTCTAGGCCATTCAATCTCTACACTTTCGCCAGTTGGCAGACCTATCGACTGTGAATCTGTCTCCAAGGGAACAATCTTCTGCAGCTGTCTTCATTCACTTGACAATCTCTTCATCCCATCACTGTCATCCTCCAGTTCCCATCGGCCCAATTCTCGGCCCTCTACTCCATGGGGATCTCTCCCCAGTGGAGACTCTGTGGATGCAGTGACACGGGGTAACAACTTTTATTTCGCTGCCTATTTTAGTGGACCCTTTTTACCTAAAATGTCGTGAAAAATCTTCTGATTCAATATCACGAGATTCAGGTTTGGTGTTGAGGCTTTTTCTTGCTTGGCGATAACTGCCGAAGCGTGTCGATCACAAAATTTCCGCCAAAGCGGATTACCGTTTTTAGAACACTTCGAAAGTCGATATGACACCAAGAAGGAATCGGGTCGCTTTTCCATTTCATGGCTGCTTGGATTGATTTCTTTCGATCTTGAGCTCTAGGGTGAGCCGCCTAGCATGGTTGTTCAGTAGTCCAAAAATGCTTGCTATCTTTTATCAACGGTGGATGATCGCTAATGCGCTACACGCAGGATAGTAATCTTTCTTTCCAACTTGTAGAATCGAATAGTCTACACAGAAATCTTTGGCAACTAGCATTATAAAGCACTACCTAGGTACTTAGTGTAACTTATTTTCAAGGTCCTAGGTGAGGAACGGCTAGGAATGCCAAGACCCGAACCCCCATAGCGAAGTCGTTCTTTAACAGCCCCTCACATAAATCGTCGACTTCCTCATCCTATCAATGTCAAGTGCCTCTTCTAGCTCACGACCCTCATTCTTGAAGTATGCGATACAAAGCTTGCAGCCTGTCACTGCCGCTACCAGAGCATATCTCAGTAACGGTACCCACTCAGCCTGAAACGTAGGTTGCATATCCTCTGATATTCTTGGCGGACCATTGAAATGTTCAATGATTTTCCGCTTTTGGGATTCTGTTGGAGGTACAAAGGGTCTCTTGACGCCAAATATGTTATCCACTCCGCTTTGCGTTTCGTTCGTCTTGATATATTCGATTGCCTTTATTGCCATGTTGATTCGCTTGCTTGATCCTGGATCACCAGAAAAGCATTTCGACCAGATGTTGACGAGGATGTCTAGCACGCGATCCATTGATCGCCAGAATACAAGGCCGCGTCGTGTCCGGCGGCGAACACAGTCTAAGTATACGGGGAGGAAGCGTTCTTTGGTCATTTCTGGATCGAACCCAAGGGCGACGACCCATCCACCTCTAGCTTCGTCGTTTTCTTGCATGATGCTGTAGCCCAAAGGATCATCAAGCAAAGGTGGATGTCCCCTGACCAGTCGATCCACGTAGTCCTTGGTGAGTTTCCTAGTGAGATTTCCCGTCAAGTGGACGATCAGAATGCCGTAATTCAGTTCCTGCAGCCTCAGCTCCACTCCCGCCACGTAAAGTCCACGCTCCTTGAGATAGATAACGTTATCGTCGAGATCTTCACGAGTCGAACACATGAATATAAACGCAAGAATGACCTTGTAATCAACTTGAATGAAGGTTTTACTGAGTGGAAGTTGCTCGGGTTTCTTGACAAAACGGTCAGAAGCGTTGGCTTGCCAGCAATTGATGACGGTAAGAAGGGTTTGGTTCCAGCAAGTCTCGTCCTTCGAATGCGCACCTTCATGACAGTCTTTAGTCCATATGGAAGTGCAGACGTGGAGTTCATAGCCTTGTATATCCTCCCATCGATGGCGGGCGCATTGGTCGTCTGATGGCCGGATGGTTGCCCGAACCTTTCGGGAAGCAGTGCTGACTGCTGATGAACCTTGCGTTGTGAGGAGAAGCGCCCCTAGGCCAATCACTGTAGCCACCACTGTGCTGTACGCGCCCAGAGATGCTAGGTATTCCTCTGATGGCATTGTAAAAGTAAAGGCAGAGGCCGTGTTATTTTTAATTCTGAGAAAAGGGGAAATGACATTTGGTTTAACTGACAGTAACATATGAGGCTACGTCATGTGCTGCCGGTGATACTTGGCGAGAAGTACTTGATGACAAGAAGGGTAAGCAATGCGAGAAAACTTGATTGGCAGTTGGCAGCATAGTTGGCTGTTTCAGCCTCAAGAGTACACGTATGCCAAACGCCAAGCCAAATTACGCCCCGTGTCCGACAACGAGGCACAATGGTCAGCTCCCAATTAAAGAACGCGTGGATATTTTTGGCATGAACATATACCCAACACATCCACGTTGTCATAACTCACGCCTCTCGCACTCAAGTTTAACACGTCTTAGAATGAAACTCTTTCTAGAAAACGAACTTCTGGACGCGATCAGAGAAAATGACGAAGACCTTGTCGAGTCATTACTGCAGCGAGGCGCTGACCCAAATGCGGGTCTATTACTGGGCGGAGAGTTCTCACTCTCTCTAGCACTCCGTACTGGTAACGAAAGAGTGCTTGATCTCATATTACAATACGGAAAGGGGAAATTCCAGTACACAAATGAGCAGCGGGTCGAGAAATCTGAATCTCTGAGGAAAACTAGGCTAATGCTAGTTGAGTGGTGTGGTTTCAAACTCATGGACGTCCTATTTGAATCAGCCGCAGAACGATTTACAAACCTGGCCAATCTACCAACCTTTCAGGCCCTTTTCGACCCTTGCTTGTGGTACTTCAGTCCAACGCTCACCGCTTGGAAGACTCTACTGTCCTGTATAGAAGCTTGGAGGGAAACCAGCCAAGCTGACAAGATTGTGGATTTCAGAAGTGCGATCTACTCCCTGGGCATATATAAGATGGTCCTACCAATTAGACCTTTCTTATATATGCATCTTATACCTAATGTAACGGTTGCCTTCTGGAGGCTCACCACGGTAATTCTCGCAAACACAAAATTTGGCCGTCACCGCACTCATCAGGCCGAGGCTATTGAAAGAGAAGCGAGAGAGTATTACTTCCAATTGAGCAAGGATCTAGCTCCCATGAGAAATTCGTTACTTAGAGCTGACGCCGAGATAGAGCGTGTCATTTTCGACTTCCATGTTGGGAATAGGGAACTGCGCAACTCTGGTTATCGCTCGCCTGCGACTCTTATTTTCAAAGCGATAAGCGAATCTGACAACGTTACCGAATCAATGGTATTAAAACTGCTCTCCCACGATCTACTGGTCTGCCAACCTTGCAATGAATCATCACTAGCACAAGTTCTGCTGAGTATGGCCATAAGACGTGGATGGTCCGATCTAGCGATTTTCTTGGTTGATAGAGGAACAGCAACAGCTCGCCGTGTCTCAGGTGTCTGCTGGCCGAGTATCTCAGCAGGCTACGCTTACAGCCTCGCTCCTCGTCTCTGGTCCTACTTGCCAATGACACCAAAGTCTGGACCCCAAGTGCATGCCCCTCACGACCAATACACGGAAGGCTCGAAGATAGACTTCTTCAGTGACATTTACAGGTCGCAGGCGTTCAGTGAGATTGTTTGCGAGTTGGAAGAAAGGATATACTCAACGTCGACCGTGGCTATCAACGAAGTCATCGTGATCTGGAGTGCATTGGAGCGCTTAGACACTTCAGGCGCGCAGGATCCCGACCTCATTGACTTGATACTGTCGAGCATGGCGGCTAAAGGGTTGCGCAATCCAATGTTCAAAAATTTCCTTGAGCGATGGTCCAAAACACAGAGATGGAGTCGCAGAGTGCCATTCGAGTCCGCCCTTTTTCATGCAGTAGCACACAAGAACCCACATCTAGAGATTGTGACGGATTTACTAAACGCGGGATTTTCTCCTCATTGGGGAACCGAAAGCCAGCCGTGTACTCCATTTCAAATCGCGCTACTTGAGAATACTGACTCTCGAGCTTCGCAACTCCTGCTCGATCATGGAGCAGTCCTTGGTGGAAGCGTGTACGATAAGTCCTTTCTGATGAAGTCTGTGCTAGAGCAAAGGAGCTTGGACAAGTTTGTGCTCTTGCTCAAACTTGGTGTTTTAGCGGAGCCAAAAATGTTAGGTCGAGTTACAAAAGGAGAAAGGCGCGAGAACATGACAACGGCGTCCTTGAGGAATCTATACTCGAAGGCGCTTTCAGATTTGGGACTAGCCGAGGCTCCTCCACCTTTCATGCAGAACGAAACAGAAAAGAGCGCAACAGGAAGTTCACAATATCGACTGCTAGAAGATACCAAGGACGAAGAAGCATATAGCGTATCAGAGTCTGAAGCAAAGTCTGAAGGGGACGAACAGTCGAGTGGTTCGACTGACAACAGATTGATTCGCTCTAAATTGTCTGAACTCGGGTCTCCTTCCTTCCAAGTGGCAACCTATCCGAAAGGTTGGGAATACCATATCGGTCAGACTTGGGAACAAGTCTATGGTGAAAGGCGGTCTGTTCGATATCGTGGCAAGAGAGGGCAGATAAAATGGGACCACAAATGCCGGATCAGGTTGAGGAATATTATGTATTCGCTCGAGTTAGAGAAAAGCTTTCAGAAGGAATGCTGTCAGTCCATCGACCTCGATACACAAGATTCCTTGGGAGCGACACTGTTGATGAACACGTGTGCACGAAAGAAACCAGGCTTGGCAGCTAATACCCTGTACTTCCTCGGCAGGGACCGCGTACAAGGCGCAATTCACCAGTACGACGACAACGATATGACGGCAGTGCACTATGCAGCTGCAGTGGGTGATGTCGATGCACTCAAGGTGCTACTTTTCCCAGGGAATCTTTTCAACCGGGCAGTGAATGTTTGGAGGCTTCAGGATGAATTATTTCAATCAGGGCGTTTACCTTCACAGCGAAGAGATTCTCAAGGCGACTACATGGTCTCTGACTGCGTGCCAGACTCGGATGGACCACCGCAGTCCTGGCTAGACCTCTTTGAAGAACTACCAGCATCGACAAAGGACAGGATTGAACTGCCGAATATCAATTTCTCGGAATGGCAGCTTACAGAGTCGAAGAGCCGTCTCATGCCCGAGAAACTGAAGAGTGAAGAGAAGGGCAGGACTCCGCTTCATGAAGCTGCCTTGCGGGGGAGGCTGGAAGCAGTCGAGTTTTTGTTGTCATACTCTGGCATCGATGCAAAGATTTGTGATGCTAATGGTAAGACGGCAGCGGATATAGCTCTGGAAGGCGACTATTATGATATCCATAACCGCATCATAACTCGCATAAGGGGGCGAGGAGGAGATGTTCATATGGGGCTAATATCACGTTGAGGAAGATGGAGCGCTAAGTGCAAAAGGGGTTAGCAACTGTGATGTCATTGTCCAGCCACTGACATGAGATCTGGCGTGAGAATATTCACAAAATAACGCGGAGAATCAGCTGAATCAACGTGAATTCAACTTTGCTGACTAAAACTTTTAACTCATGAGGTCGTATGAATCACGTTCTATACGCTTATCATCCAACTGCTTCCACTTTGTTCAATCCTCACCATAGCTGTCCCAATCGAACCGAAATGCAGATTACAATCGCACCGGCAAGTAACAAAACAAGCACAGCAGCCATTCGCTCGCTGTTATCACAAACCCCCGATGTTCAGGTCAAAGGCTTGTATCGTGATTTGAAGAAAGTCCCGGACGAGTTTAGCTCTGCCAACAGTTTCACGGCGGTTCAAGGTGATGTTGGAGACGTGAATACCCTAGACTTCTCCGGTTCTGATGCTGTGTTGATGGTCCTTCCGCCTGCATACGACGGCCGCGACATCGTTGAGCATGCACAAAGAATCTCAAACAATGTGAAAGCAGCGATTGAGAAGGCTGGTAGCGTTAAAAGACTTGTTTTGCTCTCGAGCGTTGGTGCTGAATTCTCGGAGGGCGTGGTAAGCTAAGCGCTAGCCCTCGCTGATCTCTACTAAACAAGCTAGGGCGAGCTGAAGACAAATCACATCTCGGAACAAGTTTTAAAAACCACCGATATCCCTGAGATCATTATTATCAGATGCTCATACTTTATGGAAAACTGGACCATGTCCATTGAAACACTCAAAGGCCCGAACCCCTTCTTCTTCTCGACCATCACGCCACTAGACTTCAAGATCGCCATGGTCGCCATCAAAGACATTGGCGAAGCATTGGCTGTACAGCTTACTCGCGATTGGACACCTCCAAGCAAACCTTATATCATGGAACTACACGGACCAGAGCCGTATTCTGCACTAGACACGCAGAAGGCATTTTCACAGGCTCTAGGTAGGGACGTTGAGATCAAGGCGGTTGAGAAAGAAGACCTTGCGGAATCTTATGGCAAGGTATTTGCGCCGCAGATTGTGAATGAGTGGGTTGAAATGAGTACGTGCTTTTTGCCCGGTGGTATTGCTGAGAAGGATCTTTCGAAGCCGAGTGACTTTGATGTTATTAATGGCAAGACAACTTTGACTGAGACTTTAACAGAAGCGACAGCGGAGTTGAGGAAGTAAGATACACTTTTCAGCTAGAAGGCTTTAGAACGAAATCCATATTGCACAGGAGACAACTAAAAGAGACATTATGTATTAGACTCAATGAAAAGCATGCTATGCCATGTGATTCTACGCAAACAACCCTCCAACAGCCCACCAATATCGTCACTCCTTCACAACAACCGGCTTATTATGCCACTTCAACTGCCCCTCCTTAAAATTCGGCTCTGGCAAAAAGTTCAACGTAACAGCCTTCTGAACCGTCGGCGAGCACATAAGCTTCGCCAAGATAGTATCGCCGTTAATATACGGCATAATATACTGATCCAAAAACTTCCACAAGAAATTATCCCACATGACCGACCGCGTCGTCGTACCCGCTAGTTCAACGTCCTTGGTAACATGGTTGAAGCGTGTATCTTTGTACTCCTCAAACGTCTTTGTAAGCTCCTTTATATCGGGGTTCGGGTTATCGCGAAGAAGGTCGCGGAGAAGATTGATCAGCACGACGGTGGATTGCCATCCTGTGTTTAGGCCGAAACCAATGTTGGGTGTCATTTTGTGGACAGAGTCTCCGACGAGGACGACGCGGTCTCTGAACCACTTCTTTGCGACGCCTTCTTCGAATGGAGCGGTGTGAGTCCAGTTCTTTGCGGCCCAGACTTCTTTAAACGTGACGCCCGGGGCGAGTAAAATATCCCCGTATTTCTTTGCAAGTTCATCGGCTTCTTCGGCGGAGATGTAATAGCGATCGGTTGTTGGCTTATCGAGTTTGAGGTAGATGGTGAAGAAGTATTTCTCGTGCGACGGCATGATGAGTTGGGCGCTGAAACCCTCGGAGTGACACTCGTAATCGACGCCAGGTTCGAGATCTTTGGATACAGTGGTGCCGTGGCCATAAAAACCGTAGAAGGTTGTTGTAAAGTCGCCGCTTGTAGCATCAGGGCCGATGTCGTCGACGAAAGTTCGTGTTGTGCTGTTGATACCGTCTGCACCGATAATGAGATCACCACTGTATGCATGACCATCTGCGCACTTGACTTCAACACCATCGGGACCCGAGGCGATTGAGGTGACTTGTTTGTCGACGACGAGTTGGTTCGTTATATCGGAGAGATCGCCCATGAGAAGATTGACCAGATCGCCGCGTTGGAAGAGCATCCATTCATGACCGTGACTATAAAAGTTAGATTGCATCAAACAGCCAAGAGGAAGTAGACTTACTAGTGGCCAAGGTTCTCAATCATGTTACTCCAACTCATAACGCTTCCATCCCGCCTAAGATTGCATTTCTTCTTCATCGGCAAATGCAGCGCGCGTGCTTCATCAAGCAAACCAAGCTGATCCAGAACTCTCGCGCTCTGCGGCCAAAGACATACCGAAGCACCCCAATTCAAATCAGCTTCTTTTCTCCTCTCCAAAATCGTAAAGTCAATTCCTGCTCGTTGCAGCGCAAGCGCCGCTAGAAGACCCGTTGGCCCAGCGCCGATAATGAGGACCTTGAACCCAGGCATTTTGAAGATACAAAGAAACGAAACAATTGAAGTGGACTGAGGTTAATTTTGTATGAACAGACTAAATACCCCTCTCGTGGAACCAACAGCCAGGAAGAGCTACACGGCTTCCCCGGCTACGACCTTTGGCCAATGCTACACTGAGACTATTCCAAATCTTTTGATAGGCTATGGCTAGGTCGGCAACTACGCTGGTAGGGTTTATATCCATGAGGATCCAGAACCGTTGGAGTGATCGGCGCTCGCTTGCAATTTAGATAAACAAGGGTCTGGTAATTTTTATTCGATGGGGCTGAGTCCTGAGGATAGGGGACACGAGTTTGAGGAGGTCTAACTGCCGAATGCCACGTTGTAAATTGTGATATTCAGGAACACTTTGATTTGGATGTTGGAGTGATATAATCTCGCTGGATAAAGTTTTCCCACTTCCCGATCATGATTTCCAGGACCTGATTGTCTCCTTAGCTTGATCTTCAAAGGGGGTTCCTTCACCCAGTTCCTTATCAGACGGGTGAAGAGCCCTTGATTATGCCGTAGCATTGAGGATATCAGACCAGGCAACGAATCGTTTGACGATAGCCCCGACTGCAACAGCTCTGGCTGAAGAGCTATGACCATCGTGCATAGGGGTACTTCACAAGATCACTCGTGAGATATTCCTTTGGCCACAATTAACCTTTGACCGATACGATGTTTAGGCCTGAACAGGACGAGTTGTCAGAAGAAAGCCGTGGCCGAACGTCTTGTCAACGTTGAGTAATCTCAATAACTCGGGGAATCTTAAGCCTCGAGCCGATTATGGATTACTGGTTGCAAGGTTAAGACTTTGTCTCAATCCTTATATCAAGACTGTAATTTTTCTATATTCGGAGTGCTGTATTTATCCGACGCTTATAGTTGAAATTGATGGATATCGCGAAATAGCTTCAAATTCAGAAAAACCTTCATAATAACAAATTCCACAAATAGTGCCTATGTTCTTCAACTAAATGACAGTGTCTCAAGTAAAAATCCACAACGAGCACCTTACCAACCCAACAAACTTAGCCTACTAGATCCCCCCCTCAAAAGGAGGTGCCTCTCGTCCCTCAGGTGGATCGAAATCAGTATCATCCACCTCATTATCCGGACTATCCTCATTCTCCTGCTCCTGCTCCTCCTGAACCTCCTTCTCAGCCTCAGCCTCCTTCTGCGTCTCATCAATAGCATTACTAGCATCCTCTAGCTTCTGCGCCTCCTCCTGCGACATCTTTCCACCCTCTTCCTTCAACGCGGTCTGGATCTCCTCACTCGTCTTGTTCAGGGTCGTCGTGGCATCCTTCAGGGATGCGTCACGCTCCTCAGGGCTCTTGCTTGGGTCCGTTGCCGAAGCAACTTCTTCGCTAGCCTTGGAGAGGTTGAGGGCTGTAGTCTCTGTCGCCTCGGATGGAGCACCGCCTTCCAAGATTTCTTCCATGGACTGTTCCTGTTGGCGGATGGTGTCTGTCTTGCCTTGGATGTCCTGGGCCTGGTTGACCTCCTTGTAGCGTTGTTGCGCCTGAGGCACGGTGGGCTCGACCTCTGCCGCCTTTGCTTGCACCTCTGGCACTGACTCTGCTTGATACTTCTCAGTGACCTCAGTTTCCTTATCTTTCGCGTCCTTCTTGCTGGTGGCGTCCTTCTGCACATCATTCTTCTTTTGAGTCTCGGCCTGCTTATGCTCCTTGGCCATGTAGTACAGCATACCGATGCTGGTCAACATACCTACCAAGCCTTCGAGACTGTTCATAGAGAAAGCGTTGGCCGAGTTTTTGTTGCTGGCGTTCTTGGAGCTATCAGAGGGGTCTGGGATGGCCAGCTGGTTGAGGTTACCAGCGACCTTCTGCCCGTTGATGGTACCCGTGAACGCAGCTCCAATGACATAGTTGGACACAGTCTTGCCGTCCTGCTGGCTGGTCTGGGCTACGTTAAGCCAGGTAGGGGTCAGTGCAACAGACAAGTTGCCAGTGCCTTGGTTCTGCTCGGACATGGTACCATCACCGGCCATTACTACCTGCGTGTTCTCGCTGTTTGTGCCAGCCATAGTCAGCACAGCCGAGCTGTTATCAGCACTAGCGGTAATAGCCAGCGTTGCTACCAGAGCCGGGACTTTATCAAGGCTGTAGAGGTAGTAGGTTCCCTGCCAGGGGGTCGTGAACTGGGCTTGCCAAGTAAAGACCGCAGTCCAGGTACTAAGCGTGCACAGCTTGAAGCTACCAGTGCTCTGGAAGAACTTGTTGACCGCAGTTTTCTGGCTAGTCGTGTCGCCCAGAGCCGTGCGGAACTGCGTGGCCAGCTGCGAGGACGGGTTGGCCTGGGAGTACTTGATGAACTTGAATGAGTCCACCATGCTCTGCTGATTGTTACTAGTAACAGTGAAGGCGTTTGAATCAGCGAAGGGAGAGACAGCCATAACAGCCACGGGGAACTGCTGGTAGAAAGTACCGCTTAGTGCTGTGACGTTGCCGGTGAACATGGCCTGAAGCTGGCTGGCAAAGTGAATGGTCTGCACCTGCTGAGTGCTGCCGCTTGAGATAGTGGCCAGTTTGGTGTATGTCAACGGCCCCTGCACCTTGGGGTCAGTGCTAGGGTTGAAGACATCGTAAATGTCCACAGAGGAACCAGAATTGTTGGTGATTGAGGCAACGGGGTTTGTGGAACTCATGATTGTTCAAGGTGAAGAGTAAAAGCGTGAGTGGCTAAGTGAGAAGTAAGTGTTTTGGTGTTGTTTGATGATTGTAAGGATGAGTGGCTATAGATGTGAACAGTGTAGTCTTGGCAGCTATATATATACACAAAGTTTCAATCAAAGTAGCGAGAATACCTGGCAGCTGTCAAGTAATCTGAACAATGTATTTGTCACTGTGCTGGCTCGAATCATTGAAGTTGTCTCTCACGGAAAGACCCAGTACGTCTCGCTCAAACTATCTCGGAAGCCCGTTACCCGTTCTCGTCGGTCTTCACCCAATCATGTTTTTCCAGATGATGTTTAGTATGTTCAGCCTCCGCATATCATCACAAGCCATGTATCAATAATGTAATCATTGTCGGGAAAGGAAGTTCAGCCAGCCACTATTCTAACCACCCGTTCAAGTAAGTTGGTCTAGATTTTCGGCACTTATTCAAATCGACGAGGCCACTTGCACTAGTGATGAGAGAATGGCTTAGTATGTTCGGCATAGAACCCATATCTGGATCACCATGAGGGGTAACTAAGGCTCAGGAACATGCCGAGAGTTAGATTTCTAGTTGTATTCAGCCAGCCACTATCCGGCCAGTCCGTCTTCATCTGACCGCTTTCTGAATATTGATTCAAATGGGTCACCTCAATGTTCACTATTGATGTAAGTCAGCACTCGCCTTACCACTCTCAGTATCGATGTCGTAGCTGGGATGGTTGAGGTTACCCCCATACGGAATCAAAATGCCGAGAAACGGGACTTTCGTCCCAATGCAGCTCGTCACTAGTCTCAGTGCCGTATGGTTGCGAATCAAGGGACCGCCATTTTCGGTATGAATACGAAACATGCAGCCCTAAACTCCCTATCGGCACATATCGTCGCTAGCTGCTGTAGCTAGCGCCACGTAAGGAGCTTGGGCCGCCTATCACCCCTCGATCACACAAATAGTTCCTGTTCAGCCGTTCGAACTAGCCTACCACGAGTGTCGCTATTGGTTTCAAGTGTCAGCCCTAAGCTCACGATGAGCCGCACAACCGGTCAAAGAGCGGGGCATCCGCTTGCTGTGTGAACAGTCTATGGGCATAGGTCCAGTAGCATGCCTCGTAATTGATTCGTATGTGGCTGCTTGGAATAATCTTGTATCACACAGACTTCTGCTACTCAACTCGATTCGCGGAAATATGAAGAGTCTAGAACAAATAGCGTCTGCAAGAGGAGAGCTGATGCTCCGCCCTATGACGGAGGGATCGGCCCGGGGTGTTGATATGGCGGGTTCGGATGTACCCGCACAAACCAATGACTTCAAACGGATAACAAGAAGGTCGAGTTGAATTGGATGTAAGTCACAGCAACATTCATAGATCAAGTTAATTATCAGCCATCACCACCGCAATAATCGCAACTTCCAAACATTCCATCACTGCATTTTCCTTTACCTTTCCCTCTTTTCTCTTTCAACACCGCTTGGCCTTTTCATCATGAGTTTCCCCGAGATATCCTTTGCCAACCACTTGGACGTCAGTGTCACTGTCTACGACTCATTTAGTGACCAAGACAAGACCAACTATTTCGGCACCTTGACCCTCATTGATACTGTACCCGCCAAGACTACAGCTTCACTGCAACTCAAGCACCCAACTTCAGTGCTCATCGTTAGTGATGCAAAGTCCAACTCCCCCCTGGCACGCATCATCTACTTGCAAGATATCAGCACCGGCCCATTCGCCGTTGGTGAAGCTGATGTCAATGCCATGGCTCAAACCATGGCTTTCATCACGTTTATCACCAACAATAAGAACGACCCGCTCACGCAGGCCTTCAATGCTATCTGGAAAGACACATCCAAGCCACAGGTCACGCCCGTGAACAAGTTCTTTGCCCAGCATGAGCAGTACAAGAGCTGTACGTTCGCTACCTACATGATGGGTATCACATACACAGCAGAGCAACCAGAGTCAAAAGGCAAGCCTATGGATCAAGCCTTGTACTCCCTCAGCACTCTTGCATCACTGCTGAGCGCAACGTGGCCAGATTTCCTTCCGGATATTGTGGTGACCAATTTCACTTGCAATACCAATAATGATACCCTCGCTCTTCAAGCAGGGATAGATCTGAAGAAGCTGCCTGCTCAGTCAGATGAGGCACTGCAGTTTTTCGGGTCGCTGTTCAATGTCCAGCACCTCCAGGTCTCCGTCATGTTCAATTACGCCGTAGGCCTGAACATATTCGGCACTCGTTTGTCTATCAGCCTTGATGCTATGCACGTACCCTTTGGTGGCGCGGGGACTTTGAACATCAACAAACCCACAGCCACCATCGACATCAACCCGCTGTTCAAGTTTGTCGTCTTCACTGTTACCGGCGATATGCCGTTTGACATATTCGATACCAAATTTGAGGCTGACTTGTCTATGACAATCGACAACATTGAGGCTGCCTTTGGTGTAGTCATAAAGGGAGACAAGGGACCGTTGCCAGCGCCACCAGCTATGAAGGGCGTGCACTTTGACTCGTTTGGAGTCGGTATCGGAATCATCTTTGAGCCGCCAAGTGCTGCAATTGGCCTGTCAGGTCAACTGCACATCGGCGACGCCGCCAACAATACCATCGTGCCTCTTGACGACGACTCGTTCGTGGTTGTCTGCCAGTTGATAGAGGAGGTGCCAAACCCTCTTTACATCTCCTTCTACGTGCCCAAGATGCACCTGACGGACGTGTATACAGTCTTCACCAACGCCCCATGTCCTGTGGACGTACCAGTGTTGTTCTCCGATCTCTCTTTCCAGTGGTCCGAGAACCCCATGGAGCCCGTCGTGTTACCTGACGGGTCCCTTTCCAACATGGGCTACGGCTTCAGCGCAGCAGCCGACATCTTTGGCTTCGACTTCTACGGCGACGTAGAACTCAACCTCACCGAAGGAGTGAAGGCCGACATTGAAATGTCGCCCTTGTCACTCGGCAACATCTTTTCGATACAGGGAGATGGCACTGGTGTTACGCTCAAGGTGGATGCCAACGGAAATCCCATCAAGAACAATCAGATTATCACCAAGGCTCAGCAGAAGCAGGCGATACAAAATGCCACGACGAAACAGATGGTGCCTCCGGGAGGCGCAGTGTTGAAGATCCAGACTCTGGGCGCGCCCTTCCTGCACCTCAACGGTTCTATCAATCTATTTGAGGTCGAGAACTGGCATATCGAGGCCGATGTCACCTCGAGCGGCATCAAGTTCGACGTAGGGTTTGGCGGCATCATTTCTTCGGACATGAGCTGCACATTATCTGATTTCCACAATTTGGACGCCTCATTCCAATACGGTCTGAATGACACTATTTCGCTACCGTCAATCGCCGGTGTAAGTCTCGGCTCTATTCCCTTGGCGACACTAGTCAACGTGCACTTCAAATTGAATACAAGCTCTTCAGACATTGTTCTATCAGTCGGGGGAGGTTTCGATTTCGAAGGTCTGACCCGTAACTTCGGCGACTTCACGGCAGACGTGAACATCTCAAGCGTCAGCGATCTACTCAGCGCCATCGTCAACAATATCGAGAGCAATGCCAGTCAGATCTTCGGCGACCTGTTGAACGACGCTGGCGCGTGGGCTGGTCAGGTCCAGCGGAATGTCATCACAGGCGTCGAGAATGTCGCAAGCGTCTTGCAAAATGCCTTCAACCAATCCGCCGACGAGGCCGCCACTACTATGAAGGAGGCAGGCTTTGCAGCTAATACTATAGCAAGTGGTCTGCAAACTGCCTATGGTCTGTCGGCAACGGCCGTCGCACAAGCCATGCAGCAGGCCGGGTTTGCCGCTCAAGAAGTGGCTTCAGCCCTGCAGAGTGTATTTGGCAACGATGCTGCTGCTATAGCTTCGGCGTTGCAGACGGCATATAACTTGGGTGCCGACCAGATCCAAGGCTTGCTCGGCGGCATTGGTTTCAGCGCTGATCAGATTGGCCAGGCTTTCCAATCACTTGGGGGAGATTTTGCAGACCTCGGTAACCAGATTTTGCATGGCCTTGATCCTTCTAACTGGCCTAACCCTTTCGGTGGCGGTGGCATCTTCGGAGGCGGCGGTGGTGGCATTTTCGGTGGTGGGTTTCCTTAGGCGGCTGATTGAAGATCAGGAGTGGTCTGCAAAGTTTGTTGAATTGAGTAATTGATTGGAACATAGCAGTATTGATACCATGGTCTAGTTTAGACCTGTTTTGCCTGACTAGCTTTAGTATCAGTAAATTGAGTGCATCTGGAAGTAATCTTATTGTCAACAGCTCTTCATTTTATGACCCATACCCAATTCCTCCAGTATGTTTTCTCAACATTTCACCCCTATTCTTGCATTCCAGATACCTAGTGACCTTGAATATCTTCAAACAGCCACTGTGGAAGGTTGTATATGCTTGCCCGCATCTTTGTCAATGCTTAGTCCATGAGGTGCCTGAATCTCACCATCTTCGCTCTCGTCACTGAGACTACCCCTTCGGGCGCGTACCTTCTCCCTGTATCATTGTTAGTTTATGTCCGTGAACGTATTTTATCAAAACTCACCCGTGACTACCATAAACAATACGAATGATTTGAGTCATAGCGACGAGGAGCACAACCATGGTGGCTGAGTAGACGTAGCCCTTCGGAAAGCGAGGTGCTTCAACAGTAGGATAAACAAGAAGCGGTATCCAGGCTTGAGTCGACGTGGCTATAGCCGTCATAAGAATAAGAGTCAACGCTCGTTCCTCATTGTTATGTCGAAGAATGGTATTTGCCCAGCCATAAAGCACCGATGAAACTGCAACGGCGGAGTACCCAACGCTGTAAGCGTACCACTTTGCTGCTTCGGGGACATTCCAGACTGCTAGAATGACAAGGCCAGTGAAATTGATTACGGAAGCCAATGTGATAGCCGCAGGTCTTCCGATCCATAGATCAGCGCTGAAGTTGATAAACAGGACGAAGAAAATGCCCAAAGCAGGGCTGATCGATCCTAGTTGGTTCACTTCGGTCGTGTTGTAACGATCCAAGCTCTTGATCCAAAGGAGGAAAGCAGCTGTGTTGGCGCTGGTGTTGAAGAAAAGAATATCCCAGAATACTAGGATGTAGAACTGCCAACTCGTGAAGATGCGGCGGAGCAAAGTCCACGAAAAGGGTGTACTTCGAACTTTAGCCCCGTTACGTTCCAAGCGCTCTTTTGCGAGGGCAATTTCGGACTTCTTCATGACCAAGCGATTGGGCCTAGCCGGTGTCCCAGGCCAGAGAAAGTAGCCTACAAAAGCCAGAGGAAGTGTGATGATTGCGTTTATGATGAAGTTCCATCGCCAACCAGCGAGACCGTTATGGCCGTCGAGATACTGCGTCGCAGCACCTTGGAGAAGACCAGCAGTCATCGTTCCAAGAGTCAGGCCGACATAGAACAACCCCCCTCTTCTGCCAATCTCATCTGACCTGTACCAGCTGCCGAGTACGAAGTGGACGCCAGGGAAGTATGATGCCTCAAAGATGGAGACCATGAAACGATAGGCCATTATCTCCGCGTAGCTCGTGGCGCGATACTGAAGGAGGGTAAAGATACCCCATCCTGGTATCAAGTCAGTGGAGAGTTGAACACGCTGTAGTGGATAACATACCGAGGTCAAGACTGGGTACTAGGATATGCATCGGAACACGAGGAAAGAGGTAGATGAATGGCAAAAGACCGACGACGTTTCCGACAACAAATATTGTTTGGAACTGGACTAACTCGTTGCCGTGAAAGCCGATATCTTCTGCCATTCCAGAGACGTAGGCATTGTCTGATATGGTCAGTGCAAGATACGACAGTGAAAAGTTTGAACGCACTGATATTGGTCTGGTCGACATATTTGACCCAATAGAGAACAAATGCATAAGGGACCAGTAGAAGGTCAAGCTTCAAGATGAGCTTCTTTTCTTCAGGCGTGTCGGTTGGTGAGTACCAGTGGTACCACTTCCTCGCAGGTGGTTGAGACATGTTGTTCTAAGCCAGTACCACCGTGCTCATCATAATTAGATGCTGGGGTGGTGTTGAATTTATGCTGATCCCTTGTATGCCATGCATGACAAGACTTCTACCAAGAAGCTGGGTCGCATCCCGGTCAAGTCGTCAAATATCCAACAAGCACATCAACGTTAAGTCCGTGGGGTAGCTCATCTATCTTCCTGACAAATGATGATAGGTTACATGCTTCCGATGGAGTTTTGCCTTGACATCCAATACTATGGCTGGATCTAATCAGTTTTGTGGTTTAGTAGATACTAGTTGTGATGATGCCATCTCCACGAGCATTGCGTGCGGCGAGGACTACCCTACTCGGCATTAATAACCGCACAATCTCCGTTAGCGGAGGCGATCGGATGTAACGCTCTGCAATCATTGAATTATTATTCGTATGAAGAATGAACCATCATTTGGTGAGGATCGCTCATGAATTTTAAGTCTATCTCTCATGTCGCCGTTATCCATTCTACATCACATATGCAGACCCGTCTTTCTCCAAAAAGAAAAGATACGTTCCTCGATCTGCCTATAATCAAGTCTATCGCCTGGCCAAGTACTGTCGCGCCTTATAAAAGGCAATACCGACAGCCCAGATGACAAGGATGACAATGGCCTGGACAGGCGCAAAGATGGCGCCTCGGACAACCACAAATCCACTGACCAACACAAACACCACTGGGTTGATTGAAAAGGTCTTGTAAGGACGCTCCAGATCAGGTTCGCGATATCGTAGGATAATAGCGCCTAGAACGGTGAGGAAGAAGAAAGAGTACTCTCCCAGACCATTCAGGGTCAAAAGAGCTCTAAAGCTTCCAAAGAGAATATAAAATGATGCAAGGACAACTGAAAGAATGACAGCGTTGATAGGCGCGTCTCCAGCTTCTTTAGTAGACTCATCTTCAGACTCCTCGACTTCTTGGGCATCAGGTTTGACGCCGATTCGGCCAACGATGGTGAAGAGACTGGGAATCCATGCCTTTCTTGCGGCAGCGACGCACATACGACTTGCGACGAATGAGTTGCCAAGTAAAGAGCCCGCAACAACCAAACAGATGAGAACAGCCGTGACAATACCAAAGCCTCGGCCCAGAAGACGGGTGAGGGCAGTGACAGCCACGCTATCAGTGGTGCTAACGACGTCCCATGGGAGTAGAACGTAGTATCCAGCGTTGGCGGCAAGGAAGCAGATAATCGCTGTAGGAATCGAAGTGTTGATGGCAAGAGGAAGTTGCTTAGCAGGTTGTGAAAGCTCAGCGGAAACATAGATAGCCTAGCACGTCAGCGGAAGACCGTGTGGTGAACAATCGGGAACTCACCTTGTCCCAACCAGAGTAAGCCCAAAGAGCTGCATAAAGTGCAGCAGAGTAATGTCCAAAGATCTCCCACTGACTCAGCTTGCTCCAATCTGTATCCGGTCCATTCGGATTATAAGTATCTCTATACTCGAACCAATTCTTCTTGAACCAATCACCGCCCCCAACTTCCTTATCAGGATGCGTAGCATAGACACCAACAACAGCTAGCGCAGCCATGACGACAACAAGAATACTCACAAACTTGAGAACCACGAAGAAGCCATTAAGTCGAGTACTTGCTTTCGTGCTGATAGAGTTTGCAACGCTCATGATGACGAGGACCAAAATCGAGAGGAGTTTGTGCGATATCCGGTGGTCTTCGTTTATTACGCCTGCAGCTGAGTAGGCGCTTTCGACGAAGACGATGGAGAGGATTGCTAGCGTTGCTGGCATGACGGTGACGATCCATGTCCACGCCGCGAGGAAGCCCCAGACATCACCATATATGTGCTGAAGATATGGTTGAACGCCACCTGTACCCGTTAGACAGTCTCTACGAAAACAAGAAATGAATCTTACCCTCGCCAGGGATAGCAGTTCCAAGTTCAGCAAACGTCGTCGCACCAGTCCAAGCCAAAACACCACCAATCAACCAGATAACCAAGGCCAAGCCCGGTGACGGAACATTCGTATCAATGGAGCCCGGAGAAGTGAAAACACCACTTCCGATGACGATGCTGACGACTATACCGAAGGCTTCGACGGCGCCCAGGTTACGCGTAAAAGTACCCCGCGACGCGGTTGCATCGTGATCTGCTTGGCGGTGCTCAGCCAGAAGAGGCTGCTGACTCGCGTCTTCAGCGCGTTCTGAAGACATGCTGAGCCTTAGTTTTATCAGAGGTTGTATTGAGGATGCTGAAACAAGGATGACTCGATGGGTAGTGAGATGGAGTCATGACCATATGACCCATCGGATGGGTCATTGCGTGATGCGGCGGGTAATCATCGGCTATGACGTGATGATAATGTCTCGACACCAGATCAACAACCCAGCCCAGACAAACCTGAAAACGGAAATGTATTTCAAGCTTAATTCATATTGCTACTTTCATTGTATAAAGGGTTCGAGATACAGCTCGAAATGTTGGCAGTTGGGTTCTAGAAGCTTAACAGAAGCCTCGGTCTGAAATAGCCCGAGATGAAACATCATCAATGCCACTTGGCAATCAAACGGCCCCAATTTCTCTTGGCAATTCGATGATCCTGAACAGATTCTCTCGTATCGTGAATTGAGCATAGTAAATCCCCTGTTCTGAAACTTCGCATTGAAACCGCTATGAGCCAAAACATCAAAAGTCCACCAATAATGGCACTTCGCCTCGCACGTCCCAGTTAAGCTTGAACCAAGCATAAAAACAAGATGATCGCCTGTATTTTTATTTTCCAGCTCACTCAGTCGTCTTTGTACCTTTCGTTCGTTTCTCTATCTTTTAGAAATCACTTTCGTTTTCTTCACTCGTTACAATGGGTCTCTTCAAGTCTGCGACTGTAACCCTCCTCGCCGTTGGCGCTCACGCTCTCCCTCAGGCCGTGACCCAAACAGCTGATGCCCCGGCGGCAGCAGAGACGTACACTGTGAATCCCAACATCGGCCCTGGTGGCTCCAACTTCAAGGACTCGGCGCACTTCCGCATCTACGCCGGTTCCGCAGATGCAACCGCCCAATCGCTCGAAATGCTCGAGGCAGCATACGAGTGCTTCGTTGGAACACTGAAGTGGCGATCGCCTGGTCTTTCATTCAACGACGACACTGATTCTGGCCCCAAGTACAAGACTAATGTTTACACTGTTGGTGATTTGGGCAGTGCGGCAGGTGTAATGCATAGTGATCAGGCAACGGGCATGGCGTATCTCGAGGTCGTTGATCAGTACCTTGCTGTTCCGGGTGTCACCGTCCATGAGTACGGCCACGGAATGCATTATCATCAAAAGGCTTGGGTTAACCAGGGTCGAACTGGTGCTTGGTGGGAGACTCTCGCCAACTGGGTCGCTGATACATACAAGACCTCCGACATCTGCGCACCCGCGCGAAAGAACCATAACCAAGAGACTTCACCTACCGAAATCGAGCTCAAGAAGGTTCTTGGTGATTCTCACCAGGTCATTGTCGATGGATCCGTCGATACTGGTAATTACTACCAAGCTTGGCCTTTCCTGGCTTACTTGACATACAACCCCGATGACTTTGCTGGTCTGGGTCAAGATACCATTCGACAGTTGCAATTGCAGTACGAGAAGGATAGTAACGAGACGCCTCTTCACACTCTTGCTCGCGTTTCGCAGAACGCTACTGTTGGTGATATCGTCGGTCGCTACTGGGCTCGCATGGCCTACGTTGACATCGGCCACCCTACCGCCCAAGAGGTTTTCTTCCAGCAACGCGCCGATATCCCCTTCACCGACATGGAAGCCGCCGGTACTGGATCTTATAAACCCAAGGCTGATCGCCAACCTCGTTACATGGGCGCCAACATTATTCCTCTCGACGTCACTGGCACTTCACTAGAGGTCAAGGTTTCTGCCGAGGCTGAGTTCGTCGCTACTGTTGCTATCTACCGTGAGGGCGGCGAGTCTTCTTACGTTACGCTCAAGGATGGTGCTGGTACTGTTCCTGTTCAGGCTGGTGACGATGTCAGTGTGGTTGTTGCCAATGCTCCTGCTAAGCCTATCCTGTACGATGGCTTTGATTTGAGTGCTGAGGTTTCAAAGGGTCTTGATTATACCATTAGCATTACTGGTGCTACTGTTAAGGCCTAGGCTCTCAAAAAGTGTTTTGTTCATGTATATAGAGTTCAAACTGTAGAGCAGTAAATACTTAATAGCAGTACAAGGCCTAGATGCCCGTATTGTACTATTCTTCCAATCCAATTTCCCTTCCGTAGATACGTTTACAAAGCTACTTATGCAACGCTCGGAAATATATCGCGAAAAATCACAAGAGACTTAGAACTGCACCAGGGCTTTGGCTATCGGTGGTTCACCAAAGATCGTTTGCTCTGTTCGCGCCAACTGACGGGTTATGAGTAAAGATTCTGCATAGTAGAGGGTATTCAAAATCGGTTTGCTACACACCCTCTTCTGTAAGTTAATACCAGAATTGTCCGAGTCATCTCAGCCTAAAGGTATCCTAGCCAATCCGTGTCTTCCCAAATGGTATCCGTACCGAGGTAGTCAAATATAGAGAAATCAAAACCGTCAGATATTGAAGAGGCATCGTTTGCCTCAAAACCCTTGGTGTTATCCAACAGACCTTGAAGAAGCTTTCGACTGCGAGTACAACCAGCGTCAATAGGCTCCATTTGAGCAAATAATTCAATCGCCTGACAAACGCATGCATAGCAATTTAATCTATCAGCCTCTTCTTTGTCGGAAATTAAACCTAGAACGAGGACTAATGACACTTGAAAGAGGTTCCAGGCGCTGTTCCAGCAAAGAAACTGGTTCGAGACCCAATCTATGACCATTAGATCAACTCCCTCCTTGGCAACCTGTATACATTTTCGTGCATGGGTCGCTTCACGGGTATTTTCTTGTCCCCATGGTTTCTGACGCAGCGCTGTGATCAATAAGCCTGGACGGTAGAGTGTGAGTCGAGTCGTGATCCACCGCCACCAAAGAATGGCTCGTGCAGTATTGACGCTTGGCGGACATTGCTCACGATGAGCTAGGAACATATGTAATGAGTCTTTCCAGGCAATAAGTTCGCGATCGAATTCGTCAACCTCATCGGGGCTGATTAGAGGCAATCGGGCGAGTCGCTGTTGTACGCGCGTGGCAATCCGACAGAACCTTTCACTGGCGGCGAGGGATATCGTTCCGTAATCCTAGGATGCATCAATGCGTTTTAGCAAAGGCACCCAAAAAACAGCGGTCAGTGTGACTTACCAGATCTTGGAGGACTGACATAGGTGAAGTCAACGTTATAGCTGGGTCCCAATATCCGTGACTAGGGCGCCCCAAAGTGGACGAAGCCCACGTATCTAGACACAGAATAGACCACCAAGTACGTATTCGTGTGGCAGTTGATCCATTAGCAGGATGGAAAGCTGTATTCGTAGGCACCTGCGAAGCCTGCACTCTATGCAGGCCCATTGCGACGGCCATCTGCAGGGTTGCTCCCATGACAGCGACCGCCATGTTCGGCTTATTGAGGAAGTGAAGAACCATGCCACTATACAGAGCCAGTGCCTGAACCATGTAGAGGTGACCGGAACCAAAGGAGTTGATGTTTAGATGAGGCAGGGCTCGCTTGTAGAAAGGATTGTGCGCGCTGAAGTGGATTGAGTCTGACGCCATTGAGCCCATAGCGAGCACCATGTTCATCAGAGCGAGCCATGGGCCCGCTTCATCTTCTTCAGTATTAGATTGAAGATATCGCTGACGAAATTCGGCTTCATCCACCATTGGGATGACAGGGTGTACGTGGCTGAAGTATGCATTTATAAGCGGTATCTCGTCTACCTGCAGGCAGGCTATGTCACCTGGACTAGCAGCCAGGGTTGATGGACTCCGCCAAGCTTCAGAGCCTTTAGGTACTCGTTGCTGGACATGAGGAGAGAGATGGGCGATGACTTTGAGAATTGTAGGGACCGAGGATATACCCAGGTATGAGGCGTTGAGTGATTGTCGAGAGAAGGCTAGTCCGTTGACGTCGTCTGCCACGCGCGACGTCTCGCTTTCGGTCTCGGATACTTCATCCCAAGTGAAGTTCTGTTCCACCGATGGTTCTAGAACATGCAGATGATCCTGCGGCTCAGTATCAGTAGCAGGTGGAGGTGCCTTAGAAGCTTGGAGTCGTATCAGCAACTGCTGACGGGTCATGCAGGAGAGTTCATCAAGTGAGCTTGAGGGGAACAACGATTCGATGACCTTCCGGGCCTTGGCGTAATTATCGGTAAGCTCGGCGTGAGATCTATTAGTTGCACCGTCAGAGTAGGCCCACTTTGTTCAGATGCGAGCGTTTACTTTATAGATACATTGTGCCTCTTCTTCCTTGCAGGATAATGGCAGAGATGTGGAACGAGGTAGTAGACACATTGCCGGCAGGGAAAGGTCTGGCCTTCGCATTTGACACGACGACGTCTGCATTCGGCGCAGGAGGAATTGGCCCGGGGCTGCCGGCCAGTTGTCTCGGAGACAAAAGGGAGGTCCATAGTCATGCAATCCGACTCCGAATTTGAGGAGAAGAATTCAGGTGGTGATAAGAGACATCAGCGGTGAAGGAGAAGCCTTTTGTCAACGATTTAGAGGCTTGGGGTTAAAGCTGGCTAGGTACAGAGTGAGCATCGCGCGCAACAAGCTTAGGCAACAGTTTAACTTGGGATTTGGTGGCGCACCCACAGTAGCAATGAGGCGTTTTGCTCTACACGGGCCTGTTTCAGATTTGGGACAACAAGGTTATTCGGATCCGAATTTCACGGATCGTCTTGAGTAGCTTGTGATGACACTTACCGAGTATAGTACAGAAAAAATCATAGATCCTTCTAAACAAAGTTTAATAACGAAGGAGGCTCCAAACACATGGCGTGATACAAAAACCTCGGCAGTGTCCCGCCATGTTTAGGCTATACCGAAGATGGAAAGTCGTTGGAGCCGCCAATTGGTGACACTAGCAAGGAAATACAAATCCCCGCTCTAGCTCACGGCATGTCCGAAGCTATCATATTATAGAGCCTCATTTTCCAACTATTTTCACTAGTAAAAGCTTGTATAAGGAACTTGCTTGATCCGTGCCGGCAATTTGAGAAATGCCGGCGTTATTATAATTTAATTGCTCTTAATTAGAATTTTGAGCTAAGCGCAATATCCATTTGAATCCAGACAATGATAAAGACTATACACAAGGATCCAGCAGGATACACTGCAGAAAACATTGCTACTATTTATGCACAAGTATAAGGACTAGGTAGTCGTCTTTCTCCAACCCAAGCTGCCTCTCTTTGCAGCCTGTCTTTGTCCCCAAAGTGATGAGAGCCGTGTCACTCTTCCCGGCGCAACGCTTGCACTACAACAGGGTAGAGACTCTGCTCACCGTAACCAGCGGGACGCCACAGACTTAGTTTTCTTGGTCCCAGCCATGGTTCGCAAGCTGGATTGGACTGGGGACAATGACCAAGGATGAACCCTGATGTCTTCTCTGCTCCCTGAGAGACGCGAGAGATATGATGATCTAATCGACTAGATTCTCGATGTTGGCTGCTATCTTCCCCGTTGTAGTACTCAGGTCATCAGAGGTACTCAACGAGACCGTTGCTCATGTGCGTAGGCCCAAGCGGTCCATCTCCTCATGAAATACAATGAACTCTGGTCTTGATGCTCCTCTTGAAGTGCCTGCCACGCAATATCGTGGCATAGAACTCGAACGGAAGAATTTTGGAATCGCGTGGCTTGAGTAGCGCGGTTATGTTGACTCGGTGGCTGAGAAACCTGTTGTTGATCAAGATCTCACGATGGTTGTGTCGTTTGATTGCACGTGAACGAGAATGTCGCGATCGTCTAACAAGTAGTTGGCCGTGTCATCGTTGAGGTTGTACGACCGTCGAAACTGGTCTCGTAGGTCCAAGAGTGCTCACCGATCGACGCGTTCGCCATCACGCTCGTTTGTGCAGGCGACCGGATCTTTTATCGTAGAAACCACTTGTCAACATTTGGGGATTGGGAAACATACCTTTGAAATTGTGTTACTTATGAATCTTTGTCTATCCAGTTCGAAGATTCTCGGGACGTTCTCAATGGTCGCCAGGCGGCATGGTCGTCATCCCAACGTTTCAGTTGTCAGGCGGTCGCCAGATCGACGGTATGTGTTGCAGTGGCCATGGTAGATAATGAGCAGATAGGACAGTTAAAACCAACCAGCGTGTAAGACCAAGCGTGATATGTCTTGGGTGACATTGGGGTCTTAAAAGATCCCCTCCAATACAACCTTGTTTCCCTCTAATGATCATCGGATAAAAGCCCTATCGCGGACAGCCTGCGTCAACATGGCACGTTACATTTGTTTCTCACACATCAGCGACAATCATATCAGTCCACCACAAACAAGCCAAGCAGAATAATGCAACCCTCTACTACGTATATTCCGACTCTTTAGGGTCATGGGCTAATGCGGCAGTTCGGAAATCTGTAACCCCGTCCTAGTGCGTCTCCACACCGTCGTGAGATCACTACCGCTTCGAGTCTTCCCCGCATGCCGGTCTTCTTATGCTATAAGAAGTAGTTACAATTGCTATGTATATCTTCCCCAGATCGACCTGTAGCATCCACACTCTTAACTTTAACATTCATCCACTAACTAAACTTTCGCCATGTCTAAAGACCTTGATCAGTCTCAAAGTGAGCATGTTCATGATGCCAACAACGAAAAGAAGGAAGCTGTGCAGACCCCAGACGCCATCGCGACCGCGCTTAGCAATGTTGGAGCTCCGTCCCCATGGGGCAAAGGTCATCTGAAGCTGTACATGGCTTGTGCACTCATCTACCTGTGCTCAACCATGAATGGTTACGACGGCTCACTCATGGGTTCCATTAATGTTCTCTCAGAGTATCAGGAATACTACGGGCTGGGTGATACTGGGTCTACCTCGACAGGCTTGGTATTCTCCATATTCCAGATCGGACAGATGGCGGGCGCCTTGTTCACATGGATATGCGACTGGAAGGGCCGTAGGCTGACTCTCGCAGTCAGTTCGTTCCTCATCTGTGCATCTGCTATCTTCACTGCAGTAGCGCCGACTCTTTCTTCTTTCATCGCCGCGAGATTTCTCCTCAGTTTCTTCTCGACCATTAACACTGTGGCTGCGCCCATGCTCCTCGTCGAGATTGCTCCTCCTCTGCAACGAGCTACAGTAGCAGGAACATACAACACTTTGTACTACATGGGAAGTATCATTGCAACATTCAGTATAACTGCCCAATCTGTAACTACCGTTGATCAATCTCGCTTACTAGGTACTAGCATTGTACGGTGCCAACATCCATTTGAGCGGCAACATCAAGTGGCGTCTTCCCCTCTGGCTGCAGATGCTCTGTCCCGGACTCGTCTGCCTAGGTAGCTGGATATTGCCCGAGAGTCCGAGATGGCAGGTTGCTCAGGGAAGAATTGAAGAAGCTCGCGAGTTCATCATCAAGCATCACGCAAATGGCGACGCCGAGCACCCCATTGTCGCAATTGAGATGCAGGAGATTGAGGACTCGCTCGTTGAAATTCGAGGCCGTTCCCAGTGGGCTTGTTTCGATCTGCGAAGCCTTTACAAGTCTCGCGCTCGGCGTTATCGAATCATGCTAGTCGTCGCCATGTCTTGGTTTGGTCAATTCTCTGGCAACAATGTTTCGAGTTACTATCTCCCATTGATGGTCGAGAATGTCGGGATAACCTCTACGAACATGGTTCTTTTGTTGAATGCATTCTATGCACTATCCGGATGGGTGGCTGCTACAATTGGAGGTATGTAACATTCCAAAAGTCGGCAACTCTCTTAACTTACATTAATGGATAAGCTCGTCTCCATGATATTGTTGGAAGACGCAAGATGCTGATGAGCTCGTGTCTGGGCATGTCTATTGCGCTCGCCATTGTTGCCGCCACTGCAGCCGAGTATGAGCGCTCCGGCAGCAAACCTTCAAGCTCAGCAAGTATTGCGTTTATCTTTATCTTTGGGATTGTCTTTGCGGTCGGATTCACTCCAATGCAGCCCATCTATCCAGCAGAGGTCTTAGCTAGTGAGTCTCCCACTGTCTAACAAGATTATTACTGACACAGCAAGATGACATGCGAGCCAACGGCATGATGGTCTTTATGATAACCTCCGGCTGCGCAGGATTCGTCAACACTTTCGCAGCTCCGGTTGCCATGAAAAACATTCGGTACTGGTTGTAAGTCCATCTTCGAAGTCGTAATATGCCCTATGTCTCTAACCGATACCTACAGCTACGTGTTCTTTGTGTTTTGGGATCTGTTTGAGTTTACCATTATCTACTTTTTCTTTGTCGAGACCAAGGGCCGGACCTTGGAGGAACTGACCGCTGTTTTTGCAGCCAAGAATCCACGCAAAGCGAGTACCAAGCGGATCTCAGAGCCTGAGTGTTAGATTGTCGACAATTATTAGCTATCTGGGATATTGAATCGTTAAGCTGGCAGTTATAGTAACAACGGATCATAAATACCAGCCATTGACCAACTACATTAGAAGACTACCACATGAGTAAATGATAGTTGGCGATGAGGCCTCTATGGGCAGAAATTGAGTAGCCTGTTCAGCATGATGTAGCGAAGCCATGTCTGCTACCAAAGAGCTTAGCACTCTAGTGTCCATATTTAATCTCACAATTTATATATAGATGTAGGTACCTTAGATTAAGAGATCATAGTTCTGGCTCTAAAAGAACACGGCGAGCTATGCTTGATCCTCTACCATGTTACAAAGCAGAAGCTAGGTGAATGTTAATAATCAAAGTTGATCTTTAACTATATCTGAAATTATTAAGGATCAACATGCATAGTAGATCCCGGTGAATATGGTTTGTTCTGCAGCTATGTTGTTATGGAACAAGCTAGTGGCCTACGAGTACTAAGCCGGACTTTCATATTCGCGCCCAAGCTGCTTCCAAGAGCCGATGGATCCCTGTCTAGGCAACCCAGATTTGAACTCCGAGAGTCTGATACACGCTAGAATGCCATTTCGTAAATCCGCGCAAGGTCATGTCAAAGCCAAGACTGCATATCATTGTCCTCAGCAGCCTGGGTTTCGCGAAAAGGAGTCAAAACGCGGGGTACACATCGGCAATCTGGGGTCACGATGTCAAGTTGATCAACTTATTAACGGATGAAACAAGGTTCCCCAGCTTCCGATGCCTGTTTGGGTTCTAATATCACGATTACTTACAGTAGTCGAGCTAGTCTTCCCGGTTCGTTACGTACGGATATCACCGAAAGCGGAAGCTCGTCGCAGGTAGATCGCCGCTAGGACCAAACTTACAGTGTTTCCGTGAGCCCTGGGCCAATGCAACCCTCAGTAGCTCATAGCAGCCATAGTTGAGTATATGTATATAAGATGAGATTACGGCCCCTCAATCCTTCAATATCAGTACCTTCAGAAGACTCTAATCAACCTGAACAATCCCCCACATCTGATATCAATGAAGAGCTTCAGCCTTCTCGCGTTGGGTCAAGCTCTGCTTGTAGCAGCCACCCCTCATGGCTCCCAGCTCCCCGCTCGCCAACAAAGCAACAGCTTTGCAGGCGTGAACTCCTTCTTCCTCCATGCTTTCAAGCAGTACGTTAAGCAATCCCGCGTACCAATGATGATAAGACTGACAAACGATGCAGGCAGGATAGATTGGACGTCCTAGACGCCATCAAGGATGCAAACCTCAAGGTCCTACGGATCTTCATTTCGCCAACTGGCCCGAACTTCAAAAACACTGGCTCAATTGCCATGCCTGACATTGAGCCCAAAACCGTGGGCGTCTGGGACGACACCCAGCTCAAAGCCATAGATCAGCTCATGGTAGAAGCGCAAGCCAGAGGTATCAAGCTCACCATCGCTATTCACGATCGCTATCAGCTCGGCTGCTGGGGAAGCGATGCCTACGTGTCAAAGTACCATTTGCCTGCAGTAGACTGCAACACTCAGCCAGCGAGCGCCAACAACGTGGAGTTCTGGTACTCGGACAAGAACTGCATTTCCGATTTTCAGAATCGCATCCGTCACGTTCTGGAACATAAGAACACGCTGATCAGCGGAAGTCCCGCCTGGAAAGATCTAAGCAGCCACATTTTCGCGTTCAATATCCAGAACGAAGGGCAGGGCCATTTGAACAATAATGTTCCGCCTCATCCGTCGTGGTGGTGCGATCGAGCTGGCTTCATGCGGGGCATTATGGGCAGTAGCAAGGTTCTAATCTCCACTGGTGAGTCATCGCGGACAACGAGCTATCATTCAATCGCTAACACAAGATCGTAGGTGGCGGCAATGAATTTCCCAACTCAGATGTCGCAGAGAACTGGGCCTGCAAGGCCTTGGACCTCGTCACCATCCACTCCTACATGGGCGTCAACGAATTCAAGAACAAGGGTCCAATTGCGCTGCAGCACGCAAAGAGCGCCAACAAGCTCATGCTCTTTGAGGAGTTTGGTGCTACTGGGAGCAGTAAGTCTACCACGGTCGGTCAGCATATCGATGTGTTCAATGGTCTTGGTGTCCCGTGGATGCCCTGGCAGATCAGTAAGCCTGGCAACAAGGCGAATGATTATGAGTTTTGGACTGATGAGCCTACTTATGATGTTGTGGAGGATGGCTCGAATGATGCTCTAGCAAAAAGCGCTGCGCAGACGTGGTCTGTCTAGAAACCGGGGAGCATTCAGCTTACTCTAGCCAAACGGCCATGGGGAAGGATTGGGGTCTAAAGCTTGGTCGACGGTGCATACATTCGAGTGAATACTAGTTGGATATCAGAAGGCGTAACATGAAGATAAGCCCGAGGGAGAAATGCCTAGTACTGGGTATATAGGAATAATAAACGTGTTCCTCCAGCTTTCCGATTTGCCGTTCACCATCATGAAAAAAGCAATGTTATCATGTGCAACTACAGAGGAAACTTGACTTCAGCTCTCTTCCTCACATGGTATCAAATCCTCTTATTTAGCTGTACTTGCAAGCTCGTAAAATCTCGTATCGTGTCCAATTACTCTGTATATTCACCGCTGACTCATGAGCGTGGCGTCGATAGCGGAATCTAGCAGCCTTATAGCTCAACACAACCCCATTTGTAGCTAGTGTACCAGTAGATCGGCACACCAACCGCTAATAGTCTCTCACTAGCATCCGATTAATGAAGATTTGCGAAATTAACGAGCCCCTTACTGACGATGTATAAAATCGAGATCTGTTCCCCAGTCTTGGCATAACAGTCCTCCACACTCTTCCTCGCTGACCCCATTCACTCTTTCACCATGCGTTTCTCACTACAAACTCTCTCCCTTTTTGTGCTCTCGTCCCAGGCAGGTTTCGCCCTCGCGGGACTCTGCAGACCGTCAACGACTACGACAGCCGCTGCGACTACTACCACCACCTCCGTCCCAGAGGGAACACCCATCAACGCCGTCCTCTCCGATGGACGCGTGGTAAATACCTACCTCAGCGGCCAGTACCTCACCGACCAAGGGGACACCCCCGCAACCTTTGCTCTCGAGCCGTCCACCGGTCGCCTCACAACCATGATTGGTGGCACCAAGAACTACCTCCAGACCGTCATCCCGCTTGGCCCTGCGCTTTCATTCCAGTTTGATACCTATCAAAACATTGTCAACAATCAGTACCGATTCTTCGTGAAATGTGACGTCGTCCTGGGCTTTCTGTCGTGCGAGTCTGAGAGTGGTTCGACGCCTATCTATTGGGAAATTGAGAGCAACAACATCTTCTACGGCAATGAGAACGTGCTCACTGGTGTCACTACTGCCCAGTTCAAGTTTCAGGAGAGCGGACTATAGCGCGACTTGGGAGCAAAGCTTGCTTGGCAATCACTGGTGTGTTGAGGAACACCTGGGCACTGGTGCGCTGTATCAGGGAACAAAGACCTGTTATCAGTTGGGGCTTTCTGAGTCGCAATAATTCTCATTCTTTGTATATAATTCAAGGATTAATAACGCTGTTTTGATAACTGATTTCGCTTCTCTTTTCTCCCTTCCATCTCCTCTTTAGAGTTGAGTGCCGTGCGAGACTCTTGAGCCTTGAGTAATGAGCCAATTATGTCGTCTATTTTTGTCCATCACCGTTTTCTTTATCCCTGCTGTAGGCTTTTCGTCGTAGTACACCATCCAACCGGACACCGGAAAAATATCCATTCGTTGACCCTGAGTGACAGGATTAATTGGCGATCGCGAATACCCGAGTAAACCTCCAATCATTCTACAAGCCCTGAAGCCCTGGTCATCTCTGAGCAGAATAGGTATCTTTGCGACAGCACAGGGCATATGAGTATCGAGATGGAGTGGTGGCGGGTCAGGATTGTGTAGAAAGTCACGAAGCCAACCACCGCTCAGTTGTCCGTTCTGGCCCACATTGAGCATATCTTTCCAGAATTCATTCTATTGTTCCGGTTGAGAAGGATTACATTCGAGAAAAGGAACCTGACCGTAATCTTGACGGCTAGCTTGTAGCAATCTTAGCAGTAACGTTGAATGGCGCTGAAGCATTTCATTCAAAGGCGGGCCCCAGGAACTGATTGCCGCGAACTTGTTACGAAGTTGGTCCCAGTCCTACGACCGACCTGTAACGATCACATTGATGGCATAATAGTCAGGTTCCTGGGCTTTTGGCTCGGCTTTTAACGGCCGGCGTTGTGTCTCTTTGACAGAGGTGCCGAGTAGCAAGAGAGCGACCGAAATGGTATCCTCAGGCGTGGTCGTGCCGAAATCGGGCATAAGAATTTGTGTCTTCTCCTTATCAAATTCTTTTTCAACCTCCTCGGATAAGAGCTTCGCCACTAGAGCTGAGTCCTTGAGCTGATCTTCAGTAAAAGATATGGTTTGTTCAACTGTCTGTTTCTTGCGGCAGCCGGCCATCTCGGGTTTCAGCTGTGCAAGAATAGTAAGCCAGATATTATCGGCCCGAATGGTAAGTCGAGGGTTGCTGTCGTAGATTTCTGTCACGGCCGAGATGAATCCGTTATAACAGGGCACCATGCAATGAGAGCGGTAAGAGAAACCAAATATAAAGACGCCACCATTTCTTTCACTCTCAGTTTTAGACATCTTTCTGAGGATAGTGGCCCCAACGCGGGGAAAGTCGTCCGCTTTGGTGTCGACTGTTGTTATGACCATCGCCGGTATGTCAAAGAGATTTCTTAAGAGTGGAAACAATAGAAAGTGCTTTGTTCGGTTTTGTTTTGGTGCGTTATTGATGACGGGGATGATGAGATGATGAAAGAGGGAGAAATATTGCGGGACTGACTGAAGAAAGGAAGTTCAAGTACCTTGTTCCGTCTGAGGCGCAAAAGATCTGTCGTGCTTTCCATTTCGACGGGAGCCCGAGAAGAGATCTGGTGTTTTCAGAAAGCGCTAGCTCGACTTCTTTCTCGCCTTTGATCAATCCATCAGCCTAAAACTGGCAAGAGTTGACCTGCAGTCCCATCGTGAACTTTTGAAGCCAGTGGAAGGAGGTAATCGCAGCTCAATTGCAAGCTCAAAGCCATTCAATTCGACTCCTCACTGTTCGTAACTGATTGCAAAAAAGGTTAAAGCAGCTGAAGTTAATTGGGATTTTTCAGTGTGTTGGCTTGATATGTCTCGTTGAGGTCTTTGCGAAAAAGGTCAAAAATGGAACTTGGTGGAGTCTAACCACCTGCGTTGGACGAACAGGGAATCGAACCCTGGACCACTCCCAGATGCGAGCATCTGATGGACGAAACTTGCTAAGGGAGTATTATACCACTAAACCATTCGCCCGGAATTGTTGAACATGTGTGCCAAGTTTGTATCTAGATTGCGCGCACCGCATTGACGCCGTGGGCATCGATCAGGTACGTACTGCGAATCACTCCTGTTGTTCGGAATGGTAGACATTCAAACATGGTGGCGGCATCGGAATTATTGACTTGATCTGGAGATTAAGTTTTTTACCGGATTAATGGTTAGGCCACGAAGGTTTGTGGTTCCGTTTGTTAAACTGTTTGAGCCGCACCGTTACAACGGCGATCTTGCAAACACTGGCCACCCATTACGACACATGAGAGAGAACGTCAACTCTGAAACATTTCCGATCAGCAAAAAATCATTAGAAATTTACCAAATAAATAGAAAAACCCATCTATGAACTTTTCCCCTCACTGCGCAGCAACCATCGCCCCAACCGGCTTAACCTCAACCTCATCAATCTCCATCTGCAGGGTAATCTTCTCCCAAACCGCCGAGTTACCCAACTCCTCAAACGTATCCTCCACCACCCTCGCCGTCCTCTCCACAATCTCATCAACATCCTCCTTCGACACGATGAAAGGCGGGCAGATCAGAAAATGATCTCCACTGTACCCATCATACCCGCCATTAGCGTTAAACAACGCGATCTCGTACCCAGCGCTCATTCCGCGCGAGTGCAACAGCCCGTTGAGCCCGAGATCATACGGGAAGGGGGTCTTGGTCTTTTTGTTGGTCACGAATTCAACGGCCCAGAAGAGTCCCCGCCCGCGGATGTCGCCGACGTATGGCATCGGGAGGAGGCGCTCTTTGAGCTTGGTGCCGAGATATGCGCCCATGGAACGGACGTGCGATACCATGTTTTCGTCGCGGATGATCTGTTGGACTTTGAGGGCGGCGGCTGCGGCTTGGGGATGGGCCATGTAGGTTTGGCCGTGGGCGAAACCTTTGCCGCTCTTTTGGAATGACTCGACGAGCTTGGAGTTGATCATGACGGCAGAGACAGGAGCGTATCCCGCACCAAGACCCTTTCCGACGACGAGAATATCAGGAACGACATCTTCCTGCTCCCAAGCGTGAAGAGTGCCCGTGCGACCCATTCCACACATGACTTCGTCAAGAATAAGAAGGGCGCCATACTTCTCGCAAACAGCCTTCATAGCAGGGAAGTATCCCTTCAGCGGCATCGCACAGCCACTCGCCTAAACACATCAGATCAGTGCATTTTCAAAGACAATGATAACAGACGACTTACACTCCCTCCGACAGTCTCAGTCAGGAAAGCGCAGACCTTCTCGGGCCCGATCCTCAGAAACTCATCATCGAGCTCTTGCGCAAGACGCGCAACGTACGCCTCGTCATCTTCACCGTCGCGCTTTCCTCTGTACGAACTACACGCCGATACGCGCGAAGAATTCTGCGAGATCAACTGCACGAATGGATCTTTTCGTACTTTGAAGTCGCCCAGCGTCAGCGCACCGAGCGTAGCGCCGTGCCATGCTCCCACACGAGCTATGAAGTGGCTCCGTTCAGTCTGAGGAATAGCGAGATGCGAAAAGTGCGTTTTCGCAAGCTTGAGTGCGACTTCGACAGCTTCAGATCCTGCAGATCAATTAGCAACTCCATCATGCACCCGAAAATACTGCATGAGCTTACCTGAACCGCAAAGAACAGCCTTGGACATTTGGCCATCGGTAGACTCGACAAGAAAATCCGCAAGATCTTCCGCAGCCTGCGTCTTGTAAAAACCGGGATGACAATACGGGACGTTCACAAGCTGCTCTACAACAGCTTTCTGAACTTCCTTGTTGTCGTAGCCCAGACACGCAACAGCCGCTCCGCTCGTAGCGTCTAGAATCTTGCGTCCATCGCTAGTATTGAGATAAATCCCCTCGGTCGACTCAATAAGAGCCGCGGGATGTTTCTGAAAGTTTTTGTAGAGAAGACTGTTTGTAGGTGCCATGATGTAATAACGAGATGCTGATGATGATTTCGAGATGCATTGTGTCGCGTGCCTTTCACCTTATATACCTCGATAACATCAAACTTGCGCTCATCGCTTTGGACAATCATTGATAAACAGACGCGAAAATGTTTCGATAAGCCGTAGTCCCCGACGTGGCTGGCCAATATTTCCAGGTATGTATGTAGTGTAATGATCCCTTCTGGCGGGCCGCATAAGTGCTCGGTCCACAGTAAGAAGCAAAGCGGTGTCTTATACTCAGCCTCCAATCACTCCCTCGCTTCCCATTCTACGGCATCTCTTGGATCTGCGTCAAGTGTGAGTGAGACACGGGCCAAGAAAAACTATTTGCTCTGCTGTCTCATCTCAGCCGCAGCCTCAGCGTCGATCCCTGCTGCTTACAGCGGACCGCCCTTGGGAAAAGCGGCACGGGCGGTAGCACCCAGCGGCACAGACAGCTAACTTTAGGTACATTAAAGGCTCTCCCATCTGTTACTCCTCCCAACCTTTTCCCATCTTTCATCTCTTATTGGATATTCTCTTGTTTATATCGCTAACTATTTGTTGAACTACCGAGAGTGGAGAATGGATATCCCGTTCAAGGATGTTGTCTTTGATACGGCAGATCCTCATGGATCAGCCCTGTCGCTTCTTCCGCTCCTGTTCCCCGATCGGAAGATCGACGACATGCGTGTTTCCGCTTTGACTCAGGGCACGACGAATGGCGTGAGTATTCCCTCATAGTAGTGACCTACCTACCCAAGTACACGGGACGTTTGTGCGCTAAAACAATAACCAGCTTTTCAGGGTTACGGTCGATGCATCCACGGCAGATGCGGTGCTGATCAAGGTCTACGGAGATGGCACGGATATCACCATTGATCGCGAGAGTACGTACCTTGCCCCATCACTCTCGTCTGGAACTTCCGTCTTGGATTCGTGTCTAACGTGACATGTCGCAACAGAGGAACTCAGGGTGCACAAGCTCCTGGCTGAGCGTCAACTGTCTTCATCTCCACTGGTTCGCTTCAGCAATGGACATGCGTATCAGTTCATCTCTGGGCGAGTCTGCTCTGAAGGCGACATGTCTGAGACAAGAATTTTCCGCGGCGTCGCGAGGGAGCTGGCTCGGTGGCACGCGACGCTTCCTACAGCGGACGCAAAGGAAGTCTTGACGTACAAACCAGGCGTTTGGTCCACCGCGAAGAAATGGCTGGATGCTATCTCCAAACACCCTCACCGATCACAGGCCGAAATTGATGATTTGCATGAAAAGTTCAAGTATCTAGCCGATGCCTTGTTGTCAACTGACGTGTCGGAGCCCTTGGTGCGTCGCTGCTTTTTATTTTGCTTGTCTGGTACTAACCCGCACAGGTTCTCGCTCACGGCGACCTTTTGTGCGCAAACATAATTGTACAAGAGTCGGGTGACGACATTGATGTCGCATCAGTTCGGTTCATTGATTACGAGTAAGTCATACCCTGTTCTGCAAATGTCCCCAAAACAGAGACACTGAACGACCCCGAGACACGCCACATACTGTCCTCGGGCCTTTGAGCTAGCAAATCATTTCGCTGAATGGACCGGCTTCGACTGCGACTACAATCTTCTCCCCAAGACATCAACCCGACGCGCCTTCATCGCAGAGTATCTCACGACCCACGCCGAACTCTGTCGGGAGCACAACATACCGACTGTCAATGATGCTTCTGTGGATCATCTAATGCGTCAGGTCGACGATCACAGGGGCTTTCCTGGGTTCTACTGGTAAGTCGCCATATATGTCTCACAGACAGATAAGTGTGTGGTGGTACAAGACAAGACACTGATTACACCGCTGCGACAGGGGTCTCTGCGCTCTCATCCAGGCTGAGACAGCGACCGGAACTATCGACTTTGACTACGCGGGGTATGCGGCAAAGCGCTTTGCAGAATACGAGAGCTGGCGTAGTGTGCGGGAGGGAAACAGCCCGTCTCTGCCCCTTAGGGAGCAAGTCTGGTCAATGCCGTGACCCCCACGGTAAGGCATCAGCGGGCGAGACAGACATTCTTAGCTAGAATACGTACTGCAGAGGACACAGGAAAAGAAAAGTCAGACACTCTACCTAAACTTGATTGGTCACACGCTGTGCAATGTATGACTCGTCTTAGCCAAAGGGACCCTCTGGCACACGCACAGCAGCACAAGCTGGGTCATGATTCGTCTACGTAGCAATCCCCTTTGAGAAGAGGCGCTTTTTTCCCCTTCCCTTTTTTCGCCTGCCTAGAAGAAGGGAGCTGACGAAAAAGCCAAGCCTTAGCCCGATCGCATGATCTAGAACATGCATGGGCCGTGCGAGAAGAACAAGATCGACGGGGAGAAGAGAAGATATCGGACAATTAAAAGAATTCTGTTTAAATGAGGCAAACAAAGACTACCACTAACCTCCCCAGGGTTTTCCCTTTGTACATATCCCTCTTTTCCTTAGATTACAGGGCATTTTATCATGGCGGTAGCTGGTCGTTTCCTCTCCAGTATCGGCGCCGATGTTCTGTGGCGGTCAAGCCGAGACCTAAAGATCCTGATCCTTCTCCGCTTCATCCGCCTCCTCGGCTATGGAGGGACGACGCTTGTTCTGGCGCTGTATCTCAACGCGTTGGGATTTCAGGATACTCAGATTGGTCTGTTCATGACGCTGACGCTCGTGGGTGATCTTGCTATTAGCTTTATCCTCACTTGGGTTGGTGATCGTGTCGGCGTGAGGTTGACTGCTGTTGTTGGAGCGCTGTTGATGAGTGCTGGCGGTGTGGCCTTTGCGTACTTTGAGAATTTCTGGCTGTTGCTTCTGGCGAGTATCGTTGCTGTTATTAATCCCAGGTATGTATTGTCCTTTTGTGATGTTGGGGAGAGAACTGACGATGTAGTGCGAATGAGATTGATCCCTTCAAGGCAATTGAGGAATCAGCGATCGCTCGCCTCAGCACAGCACATACATGCAATGACATGTTTGCCTGGTGGTCTATGCTAGGCATGTTCGGCACAGCAGCAAGTAACCTCCTAACAGGCTGGCTCATCAACGCCCTCGAAGACAACGGCATGGAAAAGCTAGATTGCCACCGCATAATCTTCCTCAGCTACGCCGGTATCGGCCTCCTCAAGCTCCTGTGCTCACTCCTCCTCAGCTCTGAAGTCGAGCAAATGCCCCTCCAAAAAGAATCCTGCTCAACCCCCCAATCCGGCATCCTCACCCCCGAAGAACCAGCATCCGATGATGAGACTGCTCCTCTTCTCGACGATAACAGCTCCGGTTACGGAGCCGTTGCCGAAACACAAGCCCAAGTCCTCGCCGCAGCACAGGAGAAGCGCCTCTTCACTCCAGCGTCGTTCGACTTTATGTGGAAGCTCTCTCTCGCACTGATCCTCGACTTTGTGGGCTCTGGGCTTGCACAGATCTCGTGGATGACATATTTCTTCAAGCGCGAGTACGACATGCCCGAGGGAGCGCTGGGCTCTGCGACCTTCACCGCCGGGATCATCTCCTCCGTGCTGAACCTCGCGTCGTCACCGCTGTCACGCGCCATCGGACAGGTGCAAACCATGGTCCTCTGTCACACGGTAAACTCCATCTCGTTGCTCATGGTGTCTGTGCCCGGGAACAAGTACGTCGCTCTTGTAATTTTCATCTTTAGAATCGTGACGCGCGAGATTGATAATGCGCCGAGGCAGGCGTTCATCTCGGCGGGGGTTTTGGACCATGAGAGGACTTCGGCTATGGGTGTTGTTAATATCACAAAGACGATTGGAAGTTGTCTTGGTTTGTACATCACCGGTTTGTTTGCAGGCTTGGATAAGTTCTGGCTTGCGTTCATTCTCGCTGGTGCACTTAAACTGTCCTACAATGTTTTGATCCTGGCATTCTTTTGGAAGAGGCGTTAAAAAGTATATTATTGTTTATCGCATTAGTGCTTGTCACTGCATATCTTGTATTTCTGCATCATGCATAGATAGAACTGGTCGAGTACTGTATCTCGATGTCCAAATGGTAGTAAGCCCTTTACTCTACATGTTTCCCAACGTTTGTGCTCTGATGAGGCCCATTCCAACGACCAGGTTCCATGGTCATATCCACGACATACTGCGATACCGGTCCGCCGTATCAAGTTATTTCGCGGACTCGGTCCATGCCGTGCCGCTGTATCAAATGCAATGAAACATATCTAGAACAGCTGTAGGTGGCCTCAATTAGATCTGCCGAGTCTAGTCAATAGCTCAACACCGTATGATTGAGTGTGTGTACATGGCATTGGTTTCATTCCTTGGATACTGCATATACGTGAATCCAATCACTCTTCACCGCTGACCGCAATATTGATCTGACTTCAGCCGTCTCTGCCTGCATAATGAGGTGCCGTTGCTGATCTACCTCAGCTGAATTGGGCCGAAAGTGGCTTGCTGACGTTCCCATTCAGGATGTGATTGATGCCATGCACTCATCACATCAATATCACATTCGTCAGCTCCAAATCCGTATGTCCTCCTCAATTCTGTCTCACATGGTGTGCATCTATATTATCTCCGGGACTTTCTCCTATCAAAGTTCCCCCTTGCTTTCCTCTCTCATCCAATCTTACCAACCTCTTCCCTTGGACCATTCCCATTGGTCAAGCTCTCACCATGGATCATCTCCTCCATCTCGATACAGACGTCGTCTGTCTCCTCGCCAAACTCAACTCCTATGACTACATCATTGTAGGAAGTGGTTTTGGCGGAGGCCCCTTGGCTGAACAGCTTGTATCCCAACAGTACAAAGTCTTGTTGATTGAGCGCGGTAGCGTCATTTTCTCAACCCACGTTCTCAATACCTCTCGTCCTTACTTCAATCGCGGGGCAAGTAACTCCCCCGAGGGTAACGAGCGTGTATATGACGCTGTAAAGGCTAAGGTCCAATGCACCGACCGCTCTGATAGTTATGTCGGAGGTCCAGTGTATTGTGTCGGCGGTCGATCTAATCTCTGGGGTACTTGGATCCCAGAGATTGGCGATGAGACACTCGGTGCTTTCTTTCCAACTGATGTTGTTGATTACCTCAAGGGTGATCTAGTTCAAGGATACAAGAAAGCGTTTAGATACCTCACTGACTCGCAGCCTGGCGATGTCATTTACCCAGAGGGTGACGGCAAGCATGAAGTTAGCGCTACAGAGATAGGCGACGCAAATGAGATGTTGAACAATGCCCTGTCTGGTTCAAAGTTCGATCTCATGCCCATCGCAGCGCAATTCAATGCCCCGGCGCCATACAAGTTCGCTCAGGGTGCATACAGCACCACCTTGAGCATCATCAATCGCATGTACGCCAACGATCAGTACCTCTCTGTCCTTCTCAACACAGAGGTCATCGCTGTTCAACACACTGCCAGCAACACCTTGTAAGTATACCCGTTCCTCTATCAAGTGTTCAAGCTGACGACGAAGGCGTAGTAACAAAAACGTCAACGCTCTCAAGATTAGAGACAAAGCCACCAAAACCATCAAAGAGCTCTACGTCGGCCGAGCCAAAGTCATCCTTTCCGCCGGCACAATCGGCACCGCCTCAATTGCTCTCAACAGCGGTCTTGACCACCTCAACCCTTTGGTTGGTAAAGGTCTTATCGACCATAACGTCTGCTATGTGCGTTTCGCCAAGCAAAAGTCCGACAACGTCACCTCAAAGCCCCTCAACCTGAAAACACACTTCAAAGTGGGTGGTGAAGAATGTCTCATCACAGTGACGATCAATGCGAATTTCTTCTTGGCTGGAAGTTCCGCGACGCTCAACACGACGCATTTCTATCGTCATGATGGCACCCTCATGAGTCCTACTAAGGATGCGGCTGATGAGAAGGACAACTTCGACACTATCTGCGTACTATTCGAGTTTGTTGGTAAGCTCGATGATGAGAACTCTGTGCTCAGTCTTCCGGGCTTGGATCCTGTGCTGGATATTCGTCGACCTCCGATCAAGCATGAGGTTCAATGCGCTATGGAAGACATTATCCGCAGAGTTCGCGATGCCTTTGTTGGCGTGAAGCCCAACCAAGCTACGTATGCCGACCCAGGAGTGTGTCCTGATCCAGGATTGAGACCGCAGCATCTGGGCTTCGGAGTGTTTTCCCACGAGTGTGGAACGATGAGAATGGATGGACCGAAGGGGCCCGGTGTCGTGGACTCTAACCTCAAGGTCAAGGGATTAGATAACTTGTGGGTTTGTGATCTTTCAGTTCTGCCTGTTAGTCCCGAGGCCAATCCCTCGCTGACTCTGGCGGCTCTGTCACTGAGACTTGCCGAGCATCTGTGCGGCAAGAATCATTAAGCCAGGGGAGGGGAGTATTTGCTCCCAGGATTAGGAGAATGTCTTGTATGTTTGTATGCTCATTATCCAGATTGATATTGAAAGGATCCGCTCATTTGTAATCTACGCTGTCATTGATGCCATTGGTCCGTGATTCCGGCCGAAGGACGGTCATACAGCGTAAACTCCAAGGACATTCGGCCGAAGTCCGGATTTAACATCGCGAATATCCATTTATTCTCGGTTCTCTACTTCCATACATAATGCGACCTGCATCCCTATACTCGTCTTCATTCACTCTCAAATTAACGAATATTCAGTCTTTACAAACCAAAGGCTAACAACAACCTTCATTCGTACCTAGCCTAGCCATGTCCACGCAGCAATTTGCAAAAGATCAGCCTGCAGGCTTTTCTAATCGCATCGAAAGAGTTGCTATAGTCGGAGTATGTCCCATCTATGATTTATTTTTTGTTCGTTGCACTGATGTTAAGTAGGCTGGCGGCCAACAAGGCGCCCAGATAGCCGAGCAACTACTCAAGACTGGAAAACATACTGTCACTGCCCTGACTCGCATCGGCAGCACTTCCAAACTTCCCGACAACGTCAAGGCTATCGCTGTCAATTACGAAAACGAGGAGTCCGTCGCATCGGCACTCAAGGATCAGCAGCTTCTCGTCATTACCCTCGCCGTCAATGTCGACCCAGAAGTCCACCATCGTATTGTTCGTGCAGCCGGAAAAGCGGGGATCCGTTACATCATTCCCAACATCTATGCTGCAAACGTGGTCATCGAGAATCAAGGATCTGTCGATGATTTCTTCCCCGCTGCGCCACCAATCAACCTCCTCAAGGAAATCGAGCGGGTTGGCGTCAGCTCTTGGATACTTCTCGTCGGGGGCGTCTGGTTCGATTACAGCCTCCCCTCCGGAGAGTCTTTCATGGGTTTTGACATCGATAACCGTAAAGTCACGTTGTTTGATGACGGCGAGGCAAAGATCAACACTAGCACTTTGGCTCAGTTCGGCCGTGCCGCTGCTGCCATTGCAAGTCTGAAAGAGTTCCCGGACAATGAGGACGACAAATCCCCAAGCATTGCGAAGTTCAAAAACAGTTCTGTCTATCTTTCAAGCTTCTATGTCAGCCAGAAAGATATTTTGAGAAGCATCCAGCGGGTCACGAGCACGACAGACGTAGGCTGGGAGATAAAGTATGAGAGCAGCGCTGATCGCATTGAGAATGGCAAGGCGATGGGGAGATCTGGTGATATCATGGGGCTGGTGCAGGCTTATTACTCGTTCATTTTCTCACCGGATGGTCAGAAGCTGAAGACTCAAGACAAGCTACACAATGAGCTTCTTGGGCTGTCGGAGGAGGACTTGGATGAAGTGGTCAAGGATTGTGTTGAAAAGGCCGAGAATAAGTATAACTTAGTTTAATGCATCCATTACTCATTGAGTATAAAAATAAGGTAAATAAAATAGTTGATGTCCGTATTTTGTACTTATTAAATTGCTAATGAAACTAAAGCTGTAGCTCAGAGGACAGCGGGTCTGCGTAATACCTCGGGACATTGTTGTGTAGATCTTCCTTATCTCTATCCGCTCCATTGTCTAATAATTCTGCCACAATGTCTTGCTTCCCCTCCTGTACTGCAAGGTGCAAAGGTGTCCAGCGTGATCGTTTCCACTGGGCATTCACACGTGTGGAGTTGATAACTTTGGGGAAGTACTCTGCGCGAGCTTTGGACGACAAGGGAAGCAATACCAAAACGTGAAGTGACAAATCGTTTAAATGTTTCATGAAAGGGGCCTCGGCACCATCCTTCCATAGAAGTTGAAGCCGTTGGAGTATTCCTTTGCGACGATCTTTGGCCCCTTGATCATGGAAAGGTACGATATCGTCCAAGAGTTCTGAAACCAAGTTGAACGCTTGCAGGATGTAACCTCCTTCATGATCACCTAAAAGGTTATGGACTGCCTGGATTTGAAGCCTTGATGGATAAGGTAACACGTCCAGAAGACCATTTTCCTTAAGGAGGTCATGCGCCTCGCGTAAGATTTCCAGACTGCTTGGCCTCCTGTTTTGGAACTTATGCGTACACTTGTCGATCATTTCCTTTGTCGAAGTCTCCAATTTGGAGTCCTTGAGTTTCATTAACTCTCGGATCGTGGCTGAGAATTTCAATTAATACATGCTGCATCTTCTTCCAAATACCCTTTTTCGAGTTGAAGGCGTTCACCTTACCTCCAAGCGAGCAAATATCTCCTTTTGTCGACCACGGACTGCCTCGACCCACTTCCTGCTAGCCTTTTAGAACACAGATCCAACCGTTACGAGACAGAGAGTGCGACTTACCGGAGGCCAAAATGCTCGGCTGCCAACATATTGCGTTGTGTTGTATTCAGAGCCTTTACCTGCTTCGGAGGCTATCCCAAGATCGCAAAGCTTGTAAAAACGGGTGTCAGACTCGCAGCTTTGCATAACAACTACAAACAGGACATGGATTAGCATGGCTACCATGTTGTCAACTGGGTAAGGACTTGCCATTGGCGGGCTTAATGTCTCGATGTATGACAGTGTGCCATAAGCTTTCAAAAGAGGCTTCCCAGTTTCCCCCTCGATAATTGATAGCTAAGCCATGGTGTAGATAGGCCAAAGCCAACGATATTTGGGCAATCAGGCTCCAAATGCTTTTCGAGTCCAGCGCTGTCGTTTCCCCCTTCGAGGACGAGTCTTCTGCATAAAACCCATAGTGCCTATCCTCATCATCCTCAGCTTCATCAACATCATCATTTTGCCGATGGCTGTCACTGGACGTATCTAGTGGCCGCCCATGGCAAGTCTTGAGATCTCCTAGGTCACAATATTCCATGTAAAGAAGAAACGCGTTATGGTCCGGGTCCTCATCGAAGTCGAAGCATGTTACTACATTTGGGTGTCGAAGTCGATGAAGAATAATTCGTTCAGACTCAAAATACTTTCTTATAAGTCCCTCAATATCGGTCGATAGAGAAAACGTCTTTCGAAAAACCATCTAATAGCGCATCAGAATTTTGCATCACATCATGTAGGACCCTCGAGTATGATGATGTGAAGAGAAAATTGTCGTGAAGTCTTACTCGCGATGTTTTTGATCAGATTGTAGGAAATGTTAACACAACTTACCGCTGACGATGGAGAAGAGTCATGTTTGGGAGCCTTCTCCAGAACGTGGCACTTGCATTGAACGCCCTTTTGCACTCGTCCAGTTCTTTGCTCATTTACCGTGTAAGCATCCCAGTTGAGATCATGGATAATGTTGTCAATTGGCCACATCTCGACATTCCACCTTGTCTGTGCTCCGGCCTCAACCAGCCTCTCAATAACCTTTGTATTTTGCTTTCGGGCAGCTTCATCTAAGGCAGTGAGTCCGACTTTATCAACTGCATTGAAGTCGATATCTTTGGAAAGCAATTCGCTCACAATGACCTCGTGTCCTCGTTTTGCAGCACAATGGAGCGCCGTGGCACCGTGGGAATTTGAGATCCTTGGATCAGCAAGTGCCTCTAAAAGGCAGCGAACAACATCGGCATGACCTCCCCAAGTTGCGAGATACAAGGCTGTCCTGGAATGAACATCCTTTGCATTTATATCGACGCCGGTGTCAATAAGCTGCTGCACAATATGAATATGGCCTTCTTTCGCTGCCAGATGTAATGAATTCCACCCATCAAGCGCTGTCGTTATGCTGGGTGTAGCGTTGTAGAACAGCAAGGTGGAAACCATGTTCGTCCACCCGCGTCTAACAGCCCAATGTAAGGCGGTCCAGCCTCCAGTGGTTATGGCATCAGGAAGGGCTTTCTGGCCTGCTATAATGTGCGTTGCAACATCAGTCAGGCCAAAGTAAGCCGCTATATGCAAGCCTAACATGCCTTGATATGCTCGTTCGTAGTGGCTTGGGTGTCGTTCATAGGTTGACATGACCAAACCAGCAGACTGAGTGTTATGGCTAGAGTTGAACAGAGACATAATATCGCTCATTATGGTTGAAGACGTAACTCGCTGTGCATGTTCTCCCCAGTATCTTGCAGCATAGCCGAGCATGGAATATCGGGCTAGTCTGGCCTCGAGCTCCCCTGGCTCAGTGGGAACTCCGAGGGAAAAAGTATTGAAGCAAAGACATGTGAGACACTTCTTAGCAATGAATACCTGTGGCTCGTCGGGGCCAGGGATGAGTGACATCACCGTTGGAAGGAACATTTGAAGGTACTCATGGAGCGAGTAATGTACCAAAGCCACTTGTGACCCAGATGGTCTACTGAACATTGGACCAGAACAAACTTCTTCCACTGCCTCAATGAACGGTAAATCGTCTTCGTCCAAGTAGCCACTACCTATCTGGATCCCAACGGCTTCTTGGAGCTGGTGCAGTGTGAGTGGCCGTAGCGAATACGCAAGCCACAAGAGTATTTCCAAGGCTAGGATAGACTTATGACCTTGACCAAGAATAGTTCTATGCATCCATATCCCATAAATTTCATCAACGCTATGGGGAACGGACAACTCATCCTTCAGTTGTCTGATAGTTGCTTGGGATAAGAGAGAATCAAGGGATATTTTGGCAAAGAGGAACCTACTTGAATGTCAGATCATCTATCAGCGGAATTTGGACGTCCACACGTCAACTCACATGCCGTTGGATTGTTCGATTATTCTCCTTATAATCTTGTTGTGAAGACTTGGTTGGTCGGCCAGCCGTGACTGGGACAGTCTCTGCCGAACATAGTCTTCAAGGTCGGAGTCCTGGGCGCGTACTTCGAGTACTTCAAATTCTCTCAACGCAGTCTTGTTTGTAAACGTTGGTCTCGACGTCACAAAAATACTAGTAGTAGGTATTTCAATGAGATGGTAAAAGTCAGCGAGAAAGCCTTCTGGACCTTGAGGGTACTCATCTAGAGCGTCAAAAAAGATAAAAACTCGATCAAACCGAGTTATCTCACTTATTAAACAAGCCCATCGCTCTTCCAAAGTTGGAGAGGCTGATGAAGACTTGCTTTTGTGGTATAGCGTAACAAGAGTACTCGATATATCATGGGATTGCATTATAAGTTGTGAAATTAAGGAGTTGACGATATCCGTCGGCTTCTGCGGTCTTTGACTTCTGAAGCTGAAAAAGGCAAATATGACGGGAGCCTTTTCCTGAGGGATCTCTTGGCGAAGATGGTTGATCATCATTGCACTGACGTGAATATCATTAGAACATGGAATATCCTTTTGTAATGAATATCAAGGAGCTTCTCACCAGAGGGTTGACTTTCCGGCGCCAGCTGGGAATCACGAAGGTAGCTGGTAAGTATGAAGCTACAGAATTGACAAGTTAGGAGGGTAACTCACGTTGGCCAGTACACCACAGTGATATACCAGGCTTCTCAACCCACCGCTTGAATGAAGAGTTTTCAAGCAACCATGATCCGGTTCCAGAAACGCTTCCTTTCACCAAGTGTAGCAGTATGTCTGAAAAGTCTGGACCGCGCAACCATTCTGCGATAGCTTTGGCAGAAGGCTCAGCGGAGACTTCCTGATCAACGTGTTTAAAAGCATTTGTTGAATGTGACAAGTCGGACCTGTCCAGTAACGAATCCAGGAGTAGACGGTTATGTTCGATCTCGTCGAATAGTTTTGAGGCCTCGACATGGATGAAGTGTTGCCAAAGAGGACGAGAACCTGGTAGTCTGACCCTGGCCTGTAATTCCCTGAGAAGAACGTCTAGATTTCGGCCCTGTCGAGCCAACGCAACCATGGTCTGCACTCTAGCATTCTCGGTACCCTCTTGCTCCGCAAGATCGCGAGCTGTCAAGAGTGTTTCACTCAATAGTTCGACTTTGCTAAGAAAATGCGCAGCTTCATTTGAGGTCTGCGCCCGCTTTTTGAGGAAAGTGGTGATCAACGCTGCCCGTTGAATCAAACTCGTGGTCAAACCGACATGCTCATAGGCCAACCCAGATACCTCCATGCTATTTGCGCCCGCTGCTAACGTGAAATCTTTGAATATTTTCTGCGTGGTGATATAAGCTCTGAGACACAAGGTCTAAATTGCAAATAACACAGAAGCGAGGGTTGAAGTCTCAGAACGCTTGGACGGGATTGACGGTGTACCACTTCTCTTGCGCAGCGGCAGGTATAGAGTAGGGCTTGAAAACGAAGAACCTAAGGTAAGGCTCGAAGTAACAAGTGACCGAGTGACATGTCGGAAGTATTGTGTCTATCAGGTTTTGTTTGCTGATATCAGGCCTCAGATACGGGCCTCAAATGCGTCTGCTTACTATCAAGGGCATCCGGATCAGTGCCGTTCCGACGAGCGGGCACCAATGGCGCGATCGTACCAGGGGAACGAGCTTTCTCGGTCTGCAGCTGAAATGCACGCCACCAAATATGTAAATTGGATTCGTAATACTGTGACTTTTCAGCCTGCTTTTACAGAATCGGCCAAATTTCTGAACATATTATTGGCACTCTGCTCCTGGGCTGCATATTGGCACTTCGAAGTCATCCAATAAAGTCTCCTAAGTTGTTCCGGTTTCATGCACCCTTCAGGTTGCTGAAATGCAATATCCTGGTGATGTGACTGGGAGTGTTTAGTGTTACATACACCGAAATCAGCTTAGGACACCCGGAATATAACGTGGGTTGTTGACTCCACCAACATCCTATTACTTGAGCACCTACAAATATTGCTAATGCCTGCCTTGTCTTTGTCAAGACAAGCAAAGGAACTACAGGATCGTCGTTAATCAATTGAATGTGACCTAGGAGTAGTCCATCTCTTGCCTAGGCTCTTTCCTTATATCCGAAATTCTAATTGCGACTTGACTTCTGTTCAATTATCATCGTCAATAACCGAATCTGTTTCAATGGAAATCGCTGGTATCGTCCTCGCGTCTGGCTCTGCCGCCCATGAGCTTATCCAATGCGGAATCCGAATCTACCATCGAATCAGAGACGAGAAAAAACTAGTTCTAGTTTTACAGGATTTCCAGATGTTCGACCTTGAAGATCGGCGAGCACAGCTTAGCATCGACATCAAACTGGCTCAAGGAGTGCTTAAGAGTCAAAAGATTGATAATGAACACAAGGAGCGTCTGAAACAAAACTGGGAGCGCATCAAGAGCTTGTTGGTTCAAGTCGATGACCTCATAGAAACGATGGTACAGAACTCATCGGCGATGGCAACCCGTGCTCGCCACAAGGCTCGAGATGCCTTGCTTAACCTTGGAGGTACTAAAGCGGTCTCCATTACGATTCAAGAGTTTCAGTCTGTTGTTCTTGCACTTCGTGAGCTCGAGAGGGATGAGTCAGAATTGTTTTTATCACCAAAGGACTTCCAGCCACTTGAAATGAACAGCAGAGTTTACGGCCCATCCAGAAACAGCTTTTTCGGTAAGGGTCGACTGACAGATCCCCCACCAGGCGTACCCATCGGGCCCCAGTGGTTTTTATTTGAGTCAAAGCCGTACGACCACCAAATCCCACAGAAAAAGGAGGAGGTGAAGGATAATCTTCGAATACTAGCCCAGAAACTTAACCAAGCCCAGCAGGACAAGGGCGTCTTGCGTCTCATCGGCTTCAGGGATGAAATCGACGACAAGCAAGGGGGCTTTCAGCTTGTTTTCGCCTGCCCGTTCGAAGGGAAGTATCCTCCAAACCTTGAGAGCTACCTTAAGGATCCTACTACACCCTCTTTGAACTTGCGGGTCAATCTCTGTAGCCAGCTCGCTACTGCCGTTCTGCAAGCGCAAAGCTTGGGCCTGGTACACAAAAATGTGAGACCCGAGAATATTCTCCTACTGCCCAGTACGCCCACCGTCGGGGCCGTAGGTGAAAGCAGTTTAGGGGTCTTTCTCACTGGATGGCAGTACGCCCGTCAAGTCGAGATGGGTGTTACGTATCTGAAAGGAGAAACACTACTGCAACGCAAAATTTATCAGCACCCTGAGAGACAACTGCTTCAAGCCGAAAAAGAATACTCCATGAGCCATGATGCATACAGCCTTGGCGTATGCATGATTGAGATTCTCACCTGGAAAAGCTTGTTGGTTGCAACTGAGCCTCCTACTATGTCTCAAGACTTTATAGAAGCATTCCAACGACTTGGCCTACAACCGGACGTAGGAGCGCTCTGTACCAAGTACCCAGATCAGATCAAGCAAACTCTCTGCTGCATTTGCGATGAGCTACTCCCGACCGTTGCAGGTAACAAGATGGCCCGCCTTGTCAAAGACTTCCTGACCTGTCTTGATGCGGAGGATGAGCTTGATGAGAACGAACCCCAGCAATACGCTCCAACTCACGACAAAGACAGAAGGCGGGAAGCAATTCATTTCGTTGATACGGCACTAAAGGCTTTACGGGACTTCCAGAGCGCGATTTAACAAGCAAACACTATAATAGACAGCAGTTCTTTTCGAGGCTTTTGGATACTACTGCCAGATATACACTGTCATATAAAGAAAGCCATTAGGCTCTCCCAGTTATGATATCAGCCTTTGGGTGTAGCGATTGGTCAATCATTATGGCATAATGTCTAGGTTGTTAGCTAGATGTGTTACTTGCAGGTGAGGCTCGTGGCTGAGAGCTTAAATCAGGAGACAGAACTTAGCTCCCAGTTCGGTTTTATATTCTAGTAACGTAGTTTTAGGCGTTATTTTGGTAGTACCACTTAGGTACTTTAAGCCTTACTCTCAAATTCAACTCTGAAAGGCCTTCTTTTCCATCACTTCTTCATATGTATTCGAATGACCAGTAACCTGAGCCATAAGATCTCATTTCGATGGGAAATTGTTGAGAAAGAGAGCCTACGTGATGTCATGAAGTGCAGATTGCTCGGACCAATTGCCAACTGCCAGCTGGCTGTTGTGACTGCACAGCCTGATCTGATAACTGACTGCCAATCACTGGCAAGGAACGACTGGTCAGCAGCCTGAAAATGATGCCTAGTTGCCAACCAACCATAAACTTGATATAACAGCACTCAAGGCAACGGTCGCATTGCCAATTCAACAGGGACAAAAAGGCTCGATCTTACATCAAACTTCTTACCTAACTCTTGATATTGCTTCCAAACTGACACATTCTACATAACCATACTAGCGCGCAATCAGGCCTGAATCGTATATTAGTTCTGTGACACTATGTCATTCGGGTTTAGCGTTGGCGATTTCATTGCCGTTGGCGAGCTCTGTTGGAATATCTACACTCGAGTATACAAGGTGTCGCGCGACGCACCAGAGGAGCTCCGGGCTTTGATTCAAGAACTGGGCAATCTATCAAACACAGTGAACTTGCTCAATGAGGAACTGAGAGACCAGGAAGAGTGGATAAGACGGACGGGAGAGAGACGACTGGAATACACGTGCAAAGTCATGGGTCAAGCCAAGGAGACACTGGAGAAGATGGATCGACTTGCGGATAAATACGCCCAACTCGACCCGGGACTCAATCCACAAGTTTCAAAACGTTCTCTCCGGATTCAATGGAACCGAGTCAAGTACGCTTTCGAAGTGTCTAGTATCAACGAGCTTCGCGCCAAGGTTAGGACCCTGGCACATCGAATGATGTCAATTTTAACGTTCTCTAGTTCATGTCCCATAATTTGCACTTGACCCTTCTTTTGCAAGGTGCCCAGAAGTAAGTACATTATTGTTATTGGGGAAATATCTGCTGACGAGAAAGCTCGTCCCTTGAACGTATTGAGAAACAACAAACAAAAACGGATGTCAAGCTGGAAGAGCTTCGGAACGTAATGGTCGGTCATCGCAGTTCACGCGAGAATCCTCTACTGAAGGCTCCGGTGGAGGAGGGAGTTCGAGCAGAGCTTAGCGCAGCGTTCTTGCGGATTGCCGAAACCAGTAATAGGCCTTGGGGATCAATTGGGATCGACGACTGGCTGCAGGCAGGCAAGTGGTGGTTATTAAAGGTACGAGATACACCGGTGATTAAAACGCCTCGCGTTCTGGCGCTCAATCCACATAGGCTCGGTCCCAAACAAACCATTTGCTGCAAGGGAATGAGGGCCAAGTTCAGGCATACATCAACCTGCTCAAGGCGTGCTGGATCCTGACCGATATCGTCTCGATACACCCACAACGTACTCACCTAGGTGCTTCTAACGATAGACGAAACGACGATATCCGGAATCTTAGTCAGGTAATATCAATTTTGCTAAGAATGCGCAGCCATACTGATGCTCTCAGGTGGCAAAGACAAGTTTAGAAAGCTTTCCTGGTTGCAGCTTTAAACTCCAGGACGTCAACGATGATATCATGAGTATATGGCATACAGCACCATCAAGTAAGATTATGCCTCGTCGACAATTTACCACGAATCGCGACAGTCCTGGTTGGCAGACTTCATATGGAGAAGTTTTGTCTCAGTGGTATGAGAGAGCACTATGATTGAACCATTTGTGGCTGACCAAAAACATACAGTTTTGTGGAAATTAATATTAAATCTGAGGATGGTCCGACGGAATCCCTATTTATGTTGGAAGTACCCCGACAGGGTATTCATCTCAACCTTATTTTGCATAACTTTGCCGGTCAGGACATCTGTAAGCTAAAGGGTAAGTGCTGTGTCTATCATGAGAGCCAAGGCCAATGTCTTATATCCATTTTCTTTAGTTGAACCAGATGATAAGAGTTATCGCTACTCGAAGACCGGTAAAGATGTATGGCACAAGTTGGCACAACGCCTGGATAACATGGGAGTCACAGTCCATATACCGTACGCGCAAGGAAAGTCATTCCTCTGTTATTGCTACTCGGCTATTGACTTTTGATAGATTTCGAAGCCTTGGGGGCGATGCTCTGGGGTTTCCAATTCTTCGCGTCCGCGTTTCAACTAGAATCCCTATCAGTGCCAATGGTTCATTCGGTTTCAGTGCTAGCTAACTGGCCAAATAAAAATTGGAGTTGCCTCCTGCGGTCTAACTATGACGTTGGCCCTCCACCCGGAACCGACTCGCTTGCGTTGTTATTGAGGACCATCATTGATACTTTAAAAAAGGAGGTCCGTCAGGATAAGAATTCTCGCTCGGAGTTTCTTGATAGAGACTGTCTCAACGCTAATTTGCCACTGGCTACCTTCATTTGGAAGATCATCTGTTGGTACTGTGAAAATTTCGTGGACTTCAAGTCTCTGCTTGAAGGGTTTAATGTCACACAACCCCCACGCGACTGCTTGCTCCAAACCGCATTTCTCCGGCTGGACCGCGATTTCCTAAACAATCTGATGCAGCTATGGAGCTACGAAGATGGATGGCATCCACATGATGTGCTTGTTATGGTCGAAGCTGCGCTGACCTCAGATCACGTCCAACATCTTTTATGGCTTCTCAAACGGGTTGCCGCTAGTGTCTTCTCTAGATACCAGACGGCAATTTCCCAGTTGGTCTATCGGAGCAGGCGCCTCGATCATATTGATGCCATGATGCAAGTCGTCGCTCCTCGCCCTGCAGATGCCGCCGAAACCCTCGCCTGGCTTCTGGCCTTCAGCGATGAACAAGCTTTCGCAGACTTCTTGCGCATTTTCAACCGCCGTGGCGGCTTTTTTAACGACAAAACCGTGGATTTCTCATATTTTGATCCTACCTTTGTGGCTGGATGTGGTCGCTTGATAGAGTCCCAATATCCTAACAATCTAAGCCTCTACCTTGACTCGCTGGAGGGACTCGGTATTGACTTTCACAGTATCGAAAGTCACACAAACTCGAAACCCTCTCGACTGGCTATTCTTCCAGCTCTCGTTTCCCCAGATCCCGCATTTCTCCGTATCTTGCTCGAACGAAGGGTCGTAGTGGCGGACATGCAACCTTTCGTCATGGAGTATGTCGCGCCGTGTAGGATGTACAAGACAGAGGATTTCCTAGCCATAGACTTTGAGGAGGTGTTCCAATATCCATCACCTCAAATGCCACATTGGCCTCTTTACTGCGCTGTTATGCTTGTTTGTGACACAGAGTTCCTTGAATTACTGTGTCAACACGGGGCATCATTGCAACAAGAGAGTAGGGACACTCAAGACCACGAAGACAAGACCCAAGGAATAGTTGATCGTCTCTCAAACTTATCGAATGTGGAAGATGCTCGACTGGAGTACATGAATGCACTCATGTTTTGTCACGTACTCATTCGTCTTGGAATCGAAGGATCGCATTGGGCTCCAAGGGGCTCATGCAGATTTAGTGCAAGTAAGAAGATGACGGGCTATCAAGAGACTTGGGGCTGTATGGAGCGCCTTTTGTATCGCGACAGCTTCTTTCCTCACTGTTCATGCCCATGTGAGGATGTCTTTGGAATAGACGGGAAGCTGCGGACTTACCAACAACACTCGGGGTTGATGTCTAGATATGCCAGGTCTCCCGAACATTACTCTGAACACCTTCTTACACAACGAAGCTGGGATACATGGCGTCTGAACGCCTTACAGATTTTGAGAAAGTAGATACAGGAGGGGTTGATCCATAGATCCGAAATATGTCGATGCGGATAAGGAGCAGTCATCCCTTAATCCCTTTAGTTAGTTATAATCCAAATACTTCAGAACTACAAGAACACTCTCAAATGATTTTCTTGTATCTCGCACCGAAAACGAAACACATCATGAGTGAGGATTGCCGGCTCAACCCGGGCTTCTCACACGTGAAATACCTACCACCGATGGACTTGATCTATGTCAGATACAACTACTTCTAATTAGAATCTAAAAGAAGTTTAAGATCATACTCAGAAACAGATGCCAAGATCTGGACCAGGCGTGGATTATCACGCGAGAGCACAACTCGGATTGAAGTTGTCACGGCTTGTGTCGAATGGGCTGATAACAAGTCCCAGCCGCCGCAGTAAGCTGCTGCGGGGCGAACAGGATTGAACATTGATGAATTCAATAAATAGAAAGGTTTTAGTCATCCTGAACTTGACATACAAAATGTGAAGAACTTCCTTGTCGCCATCTGCTTGTAGATGGCCTGGATGAAGTTATTCAGACTGGTTCTCTTAGAACTCTCAATCCCTGGTTCCTTACTCGCGCCTTATATGACTTGGCAGCTTCCGAAATCCTACCGTAAGGAAGTGCTGATAGTAAGAGCACAACAGCGAGTACTGGCAAAGCAGTAGCAAAGTAGACCCAGAATAAATCATGGCCAGGGGAATAGCTATCAGACATACTGAATAGGCTCGATACCCATGCTAAGGGCACGAATACAAGTGCCAAGAATGTCAGACGCTTTGTGTTTATAGCCTCTAAGATCGAACGTCGGGAGTCAAGCAACTGAATGAGTGACGTGGCTACCATGACCATCTGCTCGAGAGATTGACTATAGTCGTGGAGTTGGTCACGAAGATAGTTAATGTCGTTAAGGGTACCCTTCCAAACCGCAGCATCGTCGCTTGGTAGTATATGAGAGCTGACAACGTCACTTAGGATGCTGAGCTTCCGGTGACTACTCCTACTGCGCACTTTCCAACGCTGGAGGTCCAGCAGGACTTCATCGTGCAAACGGCCTGCTTTGAGCTGGTCTGAGTACTGATAGTGCTTGGAACATCGGCTTATTAGGTAGTTGTAGATATTCCATTCGGACAAGGTGATATAGATACCGTAGTAACCAATACTTAGTATGCTCGGGGAGTTCAAGTCTAATCCCGGCGGTGGACAGGCCTGGAGGTAGTGTATGATGTTTTCCGTCATTGATGCCTTATTCCAGTTATCACGAGAGGGAGACTTCTTGAAAGTGGAGAAGGGCTCTGGTGCTCGGAAGTCTTCAAAGCTAAGATGTGAAAAGCTGGCCTGGTACGTTGATTTTAAATCCGAACCAAGTGAATGAACGACAGACATGACAGGAGGATCCAAGAGGAATAACCCTATTGAGGTTAGGTAAGCGATATTACTGACAAGATGAGTACTTACAAATATTTACATCTTCAATCTTTCTCACAAGGAAAGAACAGCACGTTTGCACAAGGGCGAGTCGTCTACCGGGAAGGGTGACCAAGCGCCGGACATGACGGGGAACATTCGACGTCGTCTTCAAATCATATGGCGCCTTCTTCAGCTCATCCTCCGTTCCCTCGAGAGCAATGACCTTCTGGCAGTGAAGATGAATATGATCCCTTGTTGCTATGGATGACGGCAGGGTTGCTGTTGACGGAGGTGGTGTTTTCTTTTCGGGATTCGCGAAAGCAGCATGAATATAGTCTGCAAAGAACAAAGGGTCGATATCTAACTTTTCTCCAAGGAGCATGATGAGGCCAGGCGAAATATTCTCTACAAAGATAAATCTCGTCAAAACCGACGGTGAGGTTTTCAAAAGCTGAGGAAGCTCATCCTCGGGTACATCAATACGTCTTGGCTCCAATGATTGATTGGTGTAGTCAAGGTAAGTAACCTTGGTTTTACCAACACAATCATGCTGAAGGTAATTTGAAAGGCGAGAAACACATGGATTCGCTCGAGCACGATACTCAACGAAGTTTCGGTATGATGGGATAATCATGACGAGCGGTATATTAAAGTAATTTGACATGGACATTAGAAGGAACATGGTTGATTTTATGTGCTATGACTGGTTCTGATAAATCGCAAATTCCCCAAGTCCTTTCGCACAGCCTTAAAAATTGATTGGGCTTAGTCACTGCATGTTACACTTCGAAAATATCGGTATCTGTCTGCCTTTATAAGCAGGCAAGGGGATGTAATAAAACTTGGGACCTCTATCCTAGGTGACAAAAAATCTTAGGTAAACTTAGGTAAATTTAGGATAGATTTAGAGGATCTTAGACTAAGCATTTTTAGCACCTTGATTTAATGTCAGAAGTCTTATTGTATCCCGGGAGCGGGGTAACGAAGATCAGTGCTACCTGCCTTGCTTTCAACCTAGAGCCAATGAGTACAGCTTCACGGAGCCTGAAAGAGGCTGTGTTTATCATCTTGCTTTATGCCCCAAAGGAAGAGCTGCAATTGTCCGAGAGTGGTATCGTTATATTCATACACCAAAATGAACATAAGGGGCCCACTGTAGCTGTTCACCTGCGTCAGGCTCTTCCTCTACACTCACAATGTCCCTCTCATTCTCATCTTCACAATTCTCGTTGCCCCTAACACCATCAGTGCTATTGTTTGTTGACCCTGAAATCTGGCTTGTCGAGGAAACGCTCCCCTGGTTCTGCCTCTTGACCCATTTGTCTCTCAACTCCCTACTCGCCTGGTGCACCCCCCAACTAACACTCTCATCACTCAACCCCGATTCCCTCATGGTTTCATACGTAGTCCTAGCCATATCCACACAACATTGATCACTAACCTTCCACAATGTACCGATGACATGACGAAAACCAGCTAGTTGGTATGCGCTGATCAAATGGATACTTTCGTCGACCAGATTATATCGCTTCATCTGTCCGGTGCCACAAGCAGAAAGATACGCGAGAAACGGTGCGTGCTCGCGAAGATTCATTCGCTGTAAGTCAGCCACGCGAAAGGGATCTTCTTGCCAGTCCTCTAAACGTAGATGACTGTTGGAGGGGTCGTTTTCGTCTGTGTAGCCATGACCTGCGAAGTGGAATATCTTACAGTCCAGTAGCTGCTTGTAGACGTCCTCTTTCCGTGGTCGAGGCCGAACGGTCCGTAAGCCGGTTGACTCACATAGCTTCTGTACAATATCTATCTCCTTGTTTGCGAATGGCAACGATCCGCTTTCTAGAGTATGCTGCATCCCTACAAGTAGCGCTCGTGGTACAGCCGTGCCAGATAACAATGATGAAAGGTCTTGTTGACGACCACGCATAATGGCCCTGATGGAAGAAGAGTAGGAAGAGACTACTCTATCAAGGACAGTTTCAGATGACTCTTTGTGGTAATATCCTGCGGCATGTAGCGGGAAAAGAGTCAACAGGGACGTAGGTATCCACCAGACACGAGGCCATGCACCCTCCTCAGGAGGTCGAGAGTAACCAAGAGCATTCAATACTGGCTGGTTGATATTGTCCCACATCCATTCCAGGACCCTTGAGCTACCAAAGTCGCCCGCACGAGCGAATTGGTAGAGGCCATTTGTAATATTGGAAAGGGCCAAAGATCGCATTTGATGTTGCTCGATGAGTAGCGCATCGCATCGGGTATGACTGACATTGATGACGACGATTGGGCCATATTTAGCAGCCTCAAACATTTCTGCTTCTGTCGGAGCAGTCCAAAGGTCTTCAAACCCAGGCAGCTTTCGGACCCCGACAATCAACTCCTCCAGCTCTTTTGCTAAGTCATAACGCTTGTTGATTACAGACACATGGTGCTGAAGCGAACTACCCATGTCTGATAGGGCCAGAGTTTTTGATTCATTCATCTCATCTCGAAGGTGCTTGTAGGCCTTGGCTTGTTCAGGTGCCAGCTGACCCAACTGCAAAGGGCCAAGTATCAGCTCCTCACTGTACTTAGCCAGCACGCCGCGCCCAAGCTCGAGTACCTGCAACGCCTCGAAGACCGGCCTGTCCGCTTGCAAAGCCGCAGCTGCTGCACTGCACGTCATACCAGCTCTCGAGCCTGCAGCATGTTGTTTATCCGATGTCTCATGTGATCTAGTGATCAACTGAGGTAGAAGACCCATGATGACTTGTGCGGCATGGTAGGCTTTCTGTTTATCGGAGCAGCACTGTAGAAGAGCCGAGCCAGCTCTCACACGGCTTATCGGAGGAGCATTTGGGTTTTGCAGTGCCTCTAGAAAACACGCAGAAGCCTCGTCCAGGTGTGAGTCGTTCTTTGCGCTGTCTCTGAGACGATAACCTAAGCTGGTGAGCATCTCTGCACGATACTGATGGCCCTTTGGGACTTCGTCGAGGGCTTCTCTTTGTAGTTGGGTACACTCGCCGAGTATTGCGTGGTCCTTTGTCATGCCGTACTTTATCACAAGCATAGCCTGGAGATTATTCTTAAAGGACCAGGTAGGGCGATTTCCCACCGTAATGGCAACAGCCTTTCTCTCCAGCTGTATCGACTCCTCCAGATCCTTCCAGAGATGAGGGTCTGTTCGAGATATTGACGATCGGAGATTGAGTTGCATTGCGAGTCTGTCGAGATAAATCGCCTTGTAGGGGTGATTATCAGACTTTGCATCAGCAGCTTCTCTGGATAATTCTATCGCTCTGTCGAGGTCTTCTGTCATCTCTTTTCTCAGGTATCTGTTGCTAAAAAGATCTGAAAGCGTAGAGAGAATTTGTGGCCGTTTTGAATGATGGCTCGGCAGCATTTCAAGAGCCATCTCAGTCACGCGAACACCTTCATCGAGATCTGCCAACTGACCCATCTTATCATATTTTCTATTCAAGCCATCTGCGACCGCGTCGAGATATAAAGCCTTCGTAGGCCCATTGGGTGTCAGGTCCGCAGCCTTGCTTGCAGTATTTATGGCTTCTTGCAAGTCGTTCAGATCCCACGACCTGTCGAACTTCTCCAATAGATGAGTTGCGAGATTGCCTAGCCACTTTGCCTGATCGTTGTGGTCGTCTGGCGTCAGGGAGATAGCCTCCTTTGCCAATTCGATCGCTTCATCGTATGTGTTCGACTGACCACTGGCTTCTGCTTTGAGATCAATTTTGGCCGATAGGTTGTTCAAAAAGAGAGCTCGCATTGTTGCATCTGATGATGAAGCGACTGCGCATCTGCTCAAGGCGATTGCCTCTTCTAGGTCTTCAAGGGAACCTGTAACCAAGTGCCTGTTGCTGAGATGGTTTCCAAGGTTATTCAACCATTTAGATAGTTCTGTATCATCACTTGCCGTTACAGAAACGGCTTGTTTTGCCAGGGCGATGCCATCTTCCATGTCTTTTAGGTCTCCAGTGACAGAGAACCTGGTCCTTAACGATGCGGCCAGATTACTCAGGTATCTGGCGTTGTCTGACGCCGTCAATTCTACTGCTGTTCGTGACAATCGTATAGCCTCTTCAAGGTCTCCGTTATCTTCTGTCATCATGAATCTATCTTGAAGCCGATAACTGAGGCTGTTGGAGCAACTGGCCAGTTCGGCGTCGTCATCCGTTATAGTATCGATAGCTTGCTTCGTCACGAGAATTGATGCATCCAGATCGACGAGTATGCCAGTGTCGATGTATCTTTCATTGAGAAGCTCGCCAAGCAGTTTTAAACAAGCGAGGTCCAATGGGTTGGAGCTGATCGCTCTCTTCGCGTTCTCGATGGCGTCGTCTGTGTCAGCCATTATGTCGACCAGGATGTCTCAGATCTTTCACTTGCCGATTAGGGCTTAAAGGAGTTGTATGGAGACGTGTGTTGTCCAGCTTGAGAATCTTGAGCTGAAGAGGCATCATCACGCAGTTAGCTTTAGGCATCGGCAGTGAGCGAGATGAGAGGCGCATGGTCAGCTTTCAGGCACCCTTCGAACTGCGCTGGCCAATGATGTGAAAACACTGGTGTACCGAGCGAAGGAAAACCAATATGCTCGGATTGCACTTTGGATGCGGGGTAGAAGACCCACCTCGCACTGCGCGCCTTACTTGCTTCGCCAGCAGATGCAATAAACCTTCCATTAGGAATGATTCATGGTTGGAGATAGAAATCGTCAAAGGTTTTGGAACTTAGCAATATCCCAATACTCTGGACCTAGCAGCGTGTTCAGTGCCCCCCACTCCAAGCATTCTGACATTATAGCACGACTAGTCTACCCTACGCGTGCGCCTTAGCCCCTTTGGGTCTAGCACCTCAGCAACGCGGGACATGACGAGAGGGGCACAAAAGCAACATGGCCCTTATCTCATTTCTCCCATCTCATCTCATCTAATGGCAAAGCACTCACCAGTCTCAACCTTGCAAGTATAACAAATATTCCTTTACCAACCTCTGCAATCCAAAATGGATCGAAGACGTTTCACGGTTGATAAACGAAGGGTCAGTACTGACTGACCACAAAATTGCATCCCAGTACTGACTTCTCACAAGACATGCGAACCGTGCCATCAGAGAAACTCTCACTGCGATGCAAAGGAACCGACATGCTCTAGTTGTGGGCTGGACGGTTCCGAGTGCACTTGGCCTACAGATATCACGCGAGTCAGGGATTCACCGGAACCGTATGTTTACTCCAGTTTGATAGTGAAGAGATGCTTATCAGTGCAAGTAGAAACGCCAATGGGACTGAGTCTTCACGCCTCGATGGGCTCGTCGAGACAGATAAAGACAGCTCCGAACGAGATCTTTCACTTGAAGAAGCCGTCGCTGAACTTAATGAAGGCGTGAGGAAAGAGAATGAGCGCATCAGGCAAGAGAAGGCGCGCATCAGGCAAGAGAAGGAACGCATCAGGCAAGAGAATGATGTAGAAATGATCTGCAGCGATGATGAACCATTCGATTTCAACACGGTAACTAAGATATATCCAATGCAGAGGTATCACTTTGGCACTTCCGACATGGAAGATGCAGACGAGCAAGATCACGAGCCCCCAAAATGGGCCAGATTGGCCAGGGCGCTCGATGTTGAAAGGTATTGGTACCACCCACCATCAATTTCTGGTCTACCGTCGCGGTATACACTGCAGCGCCAGGACCAAATTATCGATGTCTACTTCCATGCCTTCAACCAATCCACGCCGCTTTTCAGTGAAGATGACTATGAGTTCTTTGAAGAAGACTGCAGGCTGCGCGGTAATGAGGGAAATGAATGGTGCGCCATCTATGTCATGCTGGCATTATCTCTGAGAAACGATCCCAAGAACCGCTACGAAGGAGATGACGCCAAATTCATCCACACGGCCTGCAAATATGTGGATAGGAACTTGCATATGTTGTCAAATGATGGAGCAGGACTCCAGATCGTTCTAGGGATAGCCCTATACTTTATGACGACATCGAATCTGGAACGGGCAGGGTTTATGCACGCCATAGCTGTCAAGTTGATCTACAAATTGGGATACCATAAAATGTTCGGGGAGTCCCTCAAACCTGTCTGGATAGCGTATATCATCGACCGGGACCTGTCGCTGCTCACAGGCGAGCCGTACCTGATGCAAGACCATGATCTTGTTCCTTCAGTTACAGATCTCTCTGAGGAAGACGGAGGTATTCTATACAACAAAGGCACGTCCCTACGCTTCGAGATCTTCAAGTTTCGTTCTCGATTAGCGGCTATTCAAGGCAAGATATTCGACTTGGTATACTCAGTCCGGGCTGAGAAACTGTCTTTCGATCAGCGGGAGACGGTGGCGGACCGTTTGGAAGAGATGCTGGAAAAATGGGTTGATTCGATCCCTGAACCATTCAGGGGAGATACGGTACCAGGTTTCGACTACGTGCAGCTGAGGTTCGTTAAACAACTACATGTGACGTATTATCACTGCATCTTCTCTATTCGACGGGCGAATCTACGCAATCTAGAGTGGGTGGAACGGTTATTATGCTTCGGTGAAGCTCGCGACCCAATCGAATCAGATACTCCATTGCTGCCATCCAGCTGGCCTACTTTAGTCACAGCTGCACGGATGTGCTTAGACACAGTAACCAAGGTGGACAGCCGTGACATGGCATTCCGATGGTGAGACGAGCTATACACTCAATCATACCGTTCTGCAACTGACAATATCTAGGACCTGTACCCATGCCACGCAAGCGGCCATGACGGTCTTGGCTGCGAACAACATAACCCTTTCAGAACATAATCTTCACGACTCTATTGATAAAGATCAACAACGACTTCATATTGCACATGGTGAAGTTAGCGGACGGTTGAAGGAAGAAGACCCAACGGGGTCGTTCGAGCACTCGTTCAACACTTGCGGGGAGCTGATTATCAAGGCACGGGAGTCGGTGCAACGATTCAATGAGAACAAGCAAATGGAGGAGTTATGAGATACGTAAGAAGGATATATCCAGAATTTTGAGATGATTGAGTTTGTCACTTATGATGGTTTGGGTAGTTTTGGAGTTTGTCCATGAGAGTTTGGATGAAGATATCACGTGATATGAAAACTCAGAATGTCGCGTGGACTCATCTCGTACGAGAACCAGACTTTGAATCATCTCACTCAGCACAACTCAAATATGGAATACGCCAACTTATAGCACACAAAATGGAAGAATTACCAATTAAGCCTTCGGGGATATTCATGCAACATGACTTCACCACACCAGAGCATGAACGAAAGCTCATTCACATTTTCGAGAATGAGCTAGAATGGCCATCCCGAGGAGGGCGACTCTCGCTTCACTACGGATACACATTCAGCTACAAAACATTCGGCATCGATGAAGAAACACCCTTCAAACCCTTTCCAGACTGGTTAGTTCCCTTACTGCCTACTACTGAAGGCCGTCCACCAGATCAAGTCTGTCTTCAGCAATACGCCCCAGGAACAGGAATACCGCCTCACGTTGACACCCACGGGCCCTTTGATCAACTCTACTCATTATCTCTGGGTTCACCACTTTTCATGCAATTTGCAAACAAAGAAACAGACGAAAAGATTGAGGTCGACTTGCTACCGAGGAGCATGATGCAGATGAGCGGTGATTCGCGATTACACTGGACGCACGGGATTAAATCTCGCAAAACAGACACTCTACCTGATGGAACTGTACGGCTACGGCAAATTCGATGGAGTCTTACATATCGCTGGCTCCGTGAGGGCGCAGAGTGTGAATGCGGGAATGAAAAGCTCTGTGATACGGCACAACGGCGAAAAGGAATTGAGAGGGAATATCGATGGAAACAATACGAGGAAGACGCCAAGGCACCACAGTCTTAGTTCATTATGTTCATGAGCTATTAGTATACATAATCCGCGGTAGCGCAAACATTAGAAGATAACTATCTAAGGCTTAGGAGAGAACCAAGTCTCCAGGTCAATGGCCCAATCAACAACACCACCAAAATTCAAGCTCTTAGCCCAGTCCGTACGCTTCTGCTTCGTCGTAGGACCCATGTACGCAACCCAATCAGTCATACCCTTACCCTTCGTTCCAAACGTCATGATATCCGAGTCCGAGTCCTTATCATACCACGTCTTCGCGGTAACGCCCTTCTTGCCCTTTCCAGCATCGTACGCGATGAGACGAATCTCCGCGTCGGAGAGGTATCCAGCCTCGCCGGTGCAGACACCAGGCTCGGCTTCGGAGACACTGAAGCTGCCGGTGAATTGACATGTTGGGCCGGTGCACTTTGGGTCCTTCATGCGGAAGCTTCGGCCGTAGCTGGAGATGCCGATGACGATCTTGGCGGGGTCGACGCCGGCTTTGGTGATCATTGCGAGGGAGTCGAGGGTTTCGGTCTTGTTGACGTGGGAGCGGAGACAGTTGCCGTTAGGGCAGCCGGAGCTGATGAACTTGTTGCCGTAATCTATAAATCGTTAGTATGAATTATTACTGAGAGTCAGGGATGGATACATACCCCATTGACCGTGGAGATCGTAGGTCATGTAGACCATGTAATCAACAAGAGGCGCAATCTTGGTGACAGGGAAAGGCTTCAGATACCAATACGCGGCAGGAAGAGCAACGGAAATAGTCTTGCCGCTCTTTCCAACCTTGTTCCTCATAACTTGGAGGAACGCAACGTAGTTGGCAGTATCGGTAGAAGAACCATCAGAGCCAGCGGAACCAGGATACTCCCAGTCGAAGTCAACACCATCAAGCTTATGGTTGTTCAGAACAGTCATGATGTTGTAAGCAAACTTGTCACGGTTCGCAGGCTTGATGGCATCACGGTACAGCTGGTATGTTGACGCATCGGTTGAGCCAGCCCAGCCACCGAACGAGATGATCTTCTTGAAGCTGCCCTTGACCTCCTTGAACTTGAGGAACTGCGCACGAACATCGGGTTGGAGAAGGACGGAGAAATCGGACTTGAGGCCGGCAAAGGCAAAGTGAATGTGAGTGTAGGGAGTCGTGACCGCGGTGAGGTTGGTGACGTCCATGTTCAAGCAGGGTCGGCCGAGGTTGTAGCCCTGGAAGTAACCCACGTTGAGGAACTTGGCGGGCTTCTTGGTGTTGCCGACGATCTTGGTACCACAGTTTCCGATACAGCCGGGAGTGTTGGGCTGGCTTGTGCCAGGGGCACCACCCTTGGCAGTAGTGTTAGTACAGAACTCAGAAGTGATGCCGCAGAAACCATAGCCGGAGCAACAGGCGTTGAGGGGGCAGGGGTTCATGTTGGCGAGATCCCAGCCGGTCTTGGCACTAGAAGGCTTGCTGGATCCAGGCTTTTGAGGACCGCAGACAGCGCCGGCGATGGCTAGAGGCATAGGGTTCTTTCCCTTGCTGAGACAGATAGGCTGGCCGAGCTGAAGACGGTTGCAGCCTGCAAATCCCCAGGTGTTCTTGTTAACATCCTCAATGAACTTCTGAGTAATACCAAAGTTCTGACCGAGAGAGTAGCAACCATCACCAGACTTGATCTTGTAAATGAAACATGTACCATCCTTGCTAGGCTGGGGCGTCTTGTCGGGCAGAGTACCAGCAGAGCAGCAAACCCACTGCTTAGGAGCAAGGGTAGAGCAGAAGTTCTTGGCGGGGTTGTACTTGTTGAAGTTGGCGGTGGTGACCTTGCACTTCTTGGCGAGCGAAGCGCAAGAATCGCCGGAGACGACTTGGATGGCTTTGCAGTCAGCTCGGGGGGCGAGAAGGGACTCAACGCCTGCGAAACGAGAGCGGAGCTCAACATCGCGGGCCTTGACGGTGGTGGTAGTCAGAACGCCGAGGCTGATAGACTGCTTGGAAGCTTGGGCGATGCTGACACACTGACCGTGGGACCAAGTCCGCACAGCGTTCTGGACAGCTTCGAGACCATTCACGTTATCAGCTGCATAAAGACCGATAGTCTGGGTAGTCTTGTCGTTAGCATTGCAGACCTGGAAAGCCTGAACGCCCTTCTGAAGACGAGTAGCAGATTGGCGAAGAACGTTAGAAGCACTCTCCTTTTGAACTTCACCGCCGACGTAAACACCAGCAATGGAAGAACCAGACTTGGCGAAGATAATGGTAGTACCGCACGTAGCCCCGTTATCAAGATACTCGGCCAAAAGACCAGCAGCAGCAGCGACATTATTACCAGATCGAAGAACAGCCCCTCCAAAAGCTGAGGTAGTCTTCACAGTAGCCTTCTCAGCACCGCAATTACTCGCCAGCGAAACAGAGCTCTCCGCCGCTCTAGCCTGAACCTTTGTACCCTCATCCCTCCTGGTCTGTGTAGAGCTCGTCTCGGTAACGCAAGTATACAGCGTCGCGCTCTCGCTATAATCGTTCTCAACATTGAGCGCAAACAGCATAGGCATAGAACATCCCGCGAGTTCCTCCAGGCTATGAAGCTGCGTCCAGTTGGCAGGGTCGTTGCCCGCGATGCTGCACGGCTGAGGACATCCTTCGGTGAGAGGACTGGAGATGGGGTCTTCGGTCTTGATCTCGCCGACGGGGGGCACGGGGTTCACGTCGCCGGGGTTGACATCGTCTTGGGCGGAAACAAAGAATGAAAGGAATGTGAGAAGGAAAAAAGTAAAGAGTGAATTAGCCATCGTGGGCAGTAGTTAGTACTTCTTGACTCAAACGGTCAAGAGTGTTCAGTAAAAAGAGTGACTGATGGGGGTTGAAGGGGAAAAAGGGAGAGAGAGAGAGGCTAAACGTCATGTTTTTAACAATGGAGGCGCCATTATTGAAAAAAGAGGCGTAGTTCATCGTTAGTGGCCTGGACTGGCATGTGGACGGCGTAGAATTTGGGATGAGGCACGTTGACTCGGTTGTGGATGGGTGAGGGTCGAGCTACGCTACCCCTGGCTAGTGCAGGAACACGGTGCTCTTTTTTTTGCTGTAAGGCTGCTGACCCTTGCGTTAGACCCCAGACGATATGATGCTCAGAACTGTTTCCGATTGACAGAATGACATTTCACACTGCTACAGATTGGCGACTGACTATTCTTCCATTAACTCACAGCCTCCATTGTCACTCTTCTCAGAAACAACTCTGTCAATCTTTTCGTCTCGCTTCCTCACAATTTGTCACATCTCCAAACCAACCAACAGCACTTTATTCTCTCCCCCTGCTTAAGTCCGGTGATTTCCTCTTTCGCCCAAGTAGCTGGGTCTAGATCTCAAAACAGGCTGTTATCGCTTAGCCTCCCTTCAAAAACACCCGTTAGTCTCTCCACCTAATCTTCCACTGTTTTCTTAACAATTATTCTGTCAGGGATAAGCGCTAAGGCAAGAAGGCCCTTTTGTCGCGCGATTTGTTACAGGGATTGGTGAGAATACCCCTGGTCTAGATTGAATACAGAAGTTGCCGGTCCCCGACGGAGAGCAATTGAACCCGAACGCATATGCAGGTTTACGCGCTGGGCTGATGGGTAATTTTAAAATTTGAGGCTTTTGTGATATCGTGGAGAAGAGAGCGCTTGGTTATGAGAGCCAGCCACTGACGTTGTAATATCCGCACGAAGACGGGGAGAAGCTCGTGACAGTTGACACCTGTCGCTGGAGCAAGGACCCTGAGAGCGATGACCCGTTTTTGAAGTCAGTGAGTGACTCAGTTCATTATCGCGTCTAGATAGCTAACCCCATTACGGAAGTTGAATCATCTCGGAGCCTTGGCGCTCTTCAACTTTCAACCCGGCCCGAGGCTCCGTCGGTGTTTTCGCTTCAGCCTTAGGATTTTTTCATTTCCATCAAGGTTGTAACGTTGTGTCGGCCGACAGAGATGAACCCCCAAATCACCCCCAATGCCACTCAAAATACGGAGTACACAGCCGTGACATCTGGTCTCAGCGATAAGTGCCAACCACGTGTAAAAATCTACAGGCTTGGAAATACAGCGGGTTTATGGTATAAAGATTTGCAGAATCAGTGAAGATCACCATTTGCAGCTGAGGTTTAGACTTTTTAGCACATGCTCGGTTGGCTGATCAGTGGAGTACTGCTGCCTGATAGATTGTGGTTAGGTTGGTCCGAAAATGTTTGTGTTTAATTTCCTGCCAATTTCCGCTACTCGTGAACTCAATTTCTCACGATGCTACGTGATGGTGTTCAGCTGAAAATATGCTTTCGGTTAGAGGTTACCCTGGACCGTGAACTTTAAACGCGAAAAATCGCCGACGACGACGGAATCGAGAGATGCATGGGCGCAGGAGTACCTAAATGGCTGATTGTGATATTAGTTGATAATTTGAACGTTATGTGGTCGACATGTGGGGAAGGATATTTCTTCTTTACTGTCATCTCACCATTTCCGCCGTTTGTGGGTACCACAAAGTTATGGTGATCTTATCTTACAAGCCACCACAATCAAAGCGTTGACAGCCCTTGGACTGTTGCTTCAATTAGAGCTTTAGTAATAGCATAGTTGTGCTGTTAGTATTGTGTCAGTTTGATGATATCGATCTGCGCAAGATGTAACATAAAAATGCGAAGAAGAAGAAATAATGATGTCATTCATAGCCCCTTCCCTGTCGATGAGGCTTCGTCAACGTCACAGTGATACATGAATGGCTTCAACCACGACTTACAGGGCGATATATAGGACAAGACCGCATTTCCAAACAATTCATCCAAACTTGAAAATTACAAAAGTTTTCTAACTTCTCAAGTCGGATCCTTCCTGTTTCTTTCAACCAATTTCACATCCACCAGTACCACAAAAATGCAATCCATCCTTCAGAAAACAACGGGCATCGGTCCTCAAGTCGTTAAGCCCGAACATCTCGAAGGCCGCGTCGCAATAGTAACAGGCGGCGCCCTCGGAATCGGCTATGAAGTATCTCGCGCCCTCGCCCACGCCGGCTGCAAGGTCATAATGATCAACCGAAAAGAAGAACAAGGCCAGGAAGCCATTTCCACCATCCAAAATGAAAAGTCCGACGCTCAAGTTGATTGGAAAGAATGCGACATGGGAAACCTCGCTCAGATCCGCGAAGTCTTTGGTGGTCTGCGAGAATCCCTTGATAGACTTGACTTTTTGGTTCTTTCTGCGGGCATCAATACGAATCAATTCGGGTTGGACGCTGATGGGATTGAACGACATTTTGGTGTGAACTTCCTGGGGCATTTTTATGTGTGCAACCAGCTTTGGCCGCTGTTGAGAAAGACGGGAAAGATGGAGAACACGCCGCCGCCGAGAGTTGTGTTTGAAGCTAGTGAGATGCATCGCCTCGCGCAGCTGTCAAACATCCAATTCAGGAGTAAAGATGAGATCAACGACCCTAACCTTGACTCCACAGCTCGATACAACAGAACCAAACTTGCGATGATCTTGTTTGCAAAGTATGGATTAGCTGGAAAGGTTATACAGGGGAACAACGATAGGATATATGCCCTTTCTGTGCATCCCGGAGCAGTAAGTTCACTCAGTCCCCAATTGGAGTATGATGCTGACAAAAAGACAGGTCAATACCTCGATGCAGCAGCAGTGGAAAGACGCCTACCCCGGCCTGACAGGAAAACTTCTGTCCTGGGCTATGCTGGCCATCGGACGGGACGTCGAGCAAGGATCTTACAGTGCACTATGGGCGCTGACTTCACCCAAGATCGAAGAAGAGGATCTAAATGGGTATTACTTTTCTGACCCTGATCAGGAGGGCAAGGAAACGAGTCAGGCTTCAAACCCTGAATTAGCGACCAATTTGTGGCATCTGAGCTCGACTGTTATTGAGGGGGTGTTGGGCAGTGATGCTTTACTTGACTGGAATATGTCTACGGTCACTGGTAAGGATCTCGAGTAAAATGATAACTTTCAGGGTGGTCAAAATAACAAACGATACGTGTTTATTGGTTAAAGTGTTCTATGATTTAGAAATGGCAAAGAACGACCAGAATGAAAATTGTAGGACAAGTGTATTGGAATTACAAGATAAGAAGTTCAGCTAGTAAGAATGTATTGACTATAATGTATCATCATGCTAAGTTTTTCTCTTATACCTTTAATCACGGTGCTTCATAGATTCTGGGAGGGCTTCTAGGACGCTCTGGAGGAAAAACCACAGGTTCAGCAGGTAACTCACTCTTCGGTCTCTCAGAGTGAGGCTGGCCCTGCTCATAATCTCCAGGAAGTTCTGCTACTACCGCATCACTTTTCCTTCTCGTCCGTCTTCTCCAAACCATCCATCCAATAACCCCAAGAATCAGTAGACCTCCAATTGTGGCGCCGACTGCTATACCGGCAACTTCACCGCGGGACAATCCTGAATTTGAACTAGGCTCAAGTGTAGAACTTGTATCTCTGCTCGCGGACGAATCCGTCGTGGTCGCGTCGGCTTTCGGCGCGCTGACGTTTACGTATTGGGACTTTGCTAGTGTCCCGCCATATTTGCTGTCCATTACCGAAAACCAATAAATGCAATCCTCGTTATTTTCCGTCGCGTTGGAGATATCATACTGAGCTTTCCAGCTAGTAGAAGGAGATGTACCATTGTCTAGGCGGATCAATCAGCAAAACAATAAACAGGAGGGACGGAGTCCTACTACCTTCCATACGAGCGGTTGTGTTCGTTTCAGCGTCAATGAATTGCCAAATATAGAGGTCGACCTTTTTAATGTTGGTATTCCACAGGATCGGGATCATTTCTCCGTCCTCATATTGGTTGTTCTTTGTCATGTCTTGGTCAACTGCTTCATCTGGGTCCTGCTCCGGGGGACGTAAGAACTTGGTGAAGCATGATGACCAGCTCGCGAATAAAGAGAAGATTAGACCGAATTTCACGAGGAAAGACATCGTACGAGGGAATAATTCGGCAGTTTAACCAAGCAAGACTTCCGATATCGGATCCTACTCTATGGGCTTGGCTTAATTTGTGATCATACACTCAAAGTGCCAAGGTGGACACGTTTGAGAGGGGAAGCTGTCTCTACTGAATGAGGAGTGGATGCTATCGATATATGTATTCGATCATCCGGCTATCCGAGCCAACCTCGCCACAGATAACCAAATCAATCAGGACTGCATACCCAGCCCTTATGCAGTAGCAGTCCATATGAAGCCTAGTTGCGGGCCAAGCTGCAGATGATCATGCTTGGGTTGTGCACTCGTGATCCAGGGTTGGTTCCGCTAACGAGGGTCGACCAACATATCTTCAAACCTCTCCCATGAGTAGGAATGACGAAGAAGAGAGCTCAGACTGGCGACAGGCTTATAAAGAAGTTGATTTTCGAGTTTAAATTACCATTTGAATTATCTGTCAGAACGATGATCTGATCTCGGCTGCCTATCTGAATTGTCAAAGCGCTTCCTGATTTGCCTAGTTGCATGTAGAAGTGGGACAGAACACGACCAACAGCATAACAACCAACAGAGCGTTGCATGAGAAGAATCAGTAGGCTAGTGGGTGACAGAAGAAATGACCCCACTCACCAAAACCTTACCAAAACTACTATCTTTTTAAAAAGCTATATAAATTAAAGCAAAATATTTATTAAAAATGAAAGATTTTTATTACATACTTTAATAGTAAAGTTAATACTAATTAATATTTAGTATATTTAGAATATTTAAAATCTCTTATATAGAGATATAAAATATAAGTTAAAATATTAGTATTTTTACTAATAATTTTAATTTTAATTTTATAAGCTGTATAACTTAGATATTTAGAAAATAAAAATAGTATATAAATCTATAAACTTTAAGGATCTTAATAATATTTTTTTTTAGTATTTTATTTCTTATTAAAAAGGTTTTTATTTTAAGTTATAAGACTATAAGCTTTTATTAAAATGGGGTCATTTCTTGTGTCACCCGCAGGGTAGGCCAAGCTTCGAAGTTAGTTGCACGGGAAAATTGCCTGATTTAGGAGGTGGGTAGGTCAAAGCTGAAAAGGGAAAGGAAAAGCAAGTCTCGGTGAGCTCTGCTCGATAACATTGCTCTGGATGGAACCATGGGTTATCTATACTTGAAAGAACCTGCAAACCTTTGAGCTACATACCAGAAATAGATATGGGCCAGACTCAGCCGTGAGTAAGTGGCCCTGTCAAGTAATAAGGCAGACTCATATCAAAGCAATGAAGTGACCTTTGAGCTGAGGGTCTTTTGGCCAACATTTGAGGTTGAATCGAGTTTTCGAAGGCCATGCATCCAAGGCATAAATACCTAACAACACACTAGTAATTGGCATCCGGTTATGATGACTTGAATGTTAATGATGATAACTTTATTTCTGGCCCTGCCATCGTCTCCAGCCTCTCCCTGCGACTCTACATGCTAAATCATGTTTTCCCGCGACTTTCTTCTTAGGACCCTTATGAAACAATCAAGACCACTGGCTCATCCTTGCCACCAACCTGGAAGAGAAAAATGTGGCTCTAAACTTGGGTATTCGTGTCCGCAACAGACTGTACATCAGCAGCAGTCGATCCCTTTCCAGGAGGACCGCCCTTTGCACGAGCCTACACCAGTCAGTAAACCGTCATACCCAAACCACCGTAGTATCTTACCTCAGCGCGCTGCACTTCAGCAGCATCCTCCTTGGTCACCTTTGTATGCGCCTTTCGGACAACCTCGCCCGCCTTCTCGAGGAAGTTCTGCTGCTTGTCATGCAGACTCTGAGCGGTTGCCGCGGCGCCGCCTTTGATGGGGCCGCTGCCAGTGAGGGCTGATTCTTCAGAGGCGATGGCTGATGCTTCAGCTTGAGTGATGGGGCGGCCATCGACGGCTTGGGACTTGATGTCGTCTTTGGTGGGAAGGTCTGCCATTTTGAAGATGATTGTGGTTGAAGGATTGGAGTTTGATGAGGCTGTGGTGGTTTGTGTTGAGAGTTGTTGATTGCGATGAGTCTTTGGTGTTTTGATGGAATGACAATGGGAGTTTGAAGTTGTGAGATTCGGTTTAAGAAGAAGGTTGAATGTTGAGATGATATCATAACGCGAAGGGCATCGTCACTGCTCCATAAAATAGACGAGGAAGGAGCTCAAATTTATAAGGGTCCATCTCTCGTCATGATGACCTCATAATTGGACACTCCAAGACTTACAACTGAAGAAGCGAAGGAAGGGTGTACAGGTTTTGTAAATACGTGCTGTTTCGTGTAGTCGAGCGCTAGCTTTATGGGGGAGGATGAAGAAGCGCTGCGATGAGAATATGAAAGCAATTCACAGGACACTTTATATGCCAGAATGCTTTGATTAGTGACAATGAGGCAAATAGGAACCAAAATAGGAATATCTTAAAACATCTAGAAGCATACCTTGATTTGGGTGGTTGCTCATTATCATCATGCCTCCATAGCAATTGACTGTTAGTGTTGTGCATATCTCCGTCACAAATTGAACAACTACGGACATAGCCCTCTTATGTCCGCTCTCAGCCCTTAGAGCCCTTTCTTTTTCCGACAATAAATGTATTATTCGTACTCACGCCATGGAAGCTAACCTCTTTGTCAGCAGCGCTGACGAGAGAATCATCCCGGCCCGGCGACTTTTCGTCTTCGCTAAGAGCACTGATAGGTCAGCGGCAAGATATTGTCCCGTTTGGAGCAACAACATGTATCCGTTAGAGATTAAGCGCGCGCTGTTTCAGCCAGACTGAACTTTATTGTAGGATTATAAAAAGTCCATTGCAGCCATTCCTAGCTTTTTTCACCAGCTCAACTGCACTTCTGGATATTCTCCAATCCCCACCAAATTTCCCAGCAGAATGTCTCAATTCATACCCACGGAATACACTCCCCTCCTCCTCAAAGGCTTCTCCGCCTGGATCATTTATAATGGCGCTTCACATGTCGTCCGCGGGATAACAGAATATCTCGCCCAAACTGAGCGCGCAAAACTCCCTCCATCAACCGTCTCCCTCATGGACTCACAGATCCGTTTTCTTGGTGGAGCATACGTTGCCTACGGCGCTGCACTATGCTGGACGTCTTACGATATCAACGAAAGACAGTTGGCGTTGAATATTCTCTTGGCTGGTTTGGCATTTGGCGGTATTGGCAGGGCTGTTTCAGCTGGGGTCTTTGGCTGGGGATTTCCGTGGTTGCAACGAGCTACGACCACTGAGATTGTCGTACCACCCTTGGTGTACTGGTTTGGATCGCGCAAGTACGTGTAGAGAAGGGAAGGCTGAACTAAGTGTTATATGTCAGGCTTTGTGACCCAACTTTAACACGTTGGCAGCGGAGAATAAGAGCACTCTACATGGTGTATAGAGGTTTGAAAAGATACAAACATCGTCATGAGCCAACTTGCGCTACGCCGATGACTACAATGGCTGTTAAAAGCTCTTGTGGAAGAGGAAGTATGGGTAGCCTCTTCGCATGCCTACAAGAAAAGAACCGCGGTGCAATGTGTACATCAACCAACGCCAGTATCAAAACTACTATTCTTAAGAGACAATTTTCCCTGACTACATCAAGCCAACGCAAATAATCAATAATATATAAATCTCAAAACAAAATTAATCAATCTTCTTTCTTTTATCTCGCATCAAGCGAACTAGTCGCTGCGCCTCAGTGATTCCACCATGTTTTCGAAGTAGGTCAGCGACAGAAGTGTCTTTGTCTGAACGCCTCATTGCGTAGTCCAAGGGCAGTTGTCCTGTGCTGGAACGACGGTTGACAGAAAAGCCTTTTTCAAGTAGGCCCAGAACCATTGTTTTTGTGCCTGATATTGCGGCTCTATGAATGGGTGATTCGCCACAGTAGTCTTCGATTTCAATGTCAGTACCAAGTTTCAGCAACAACCGAAAGACAGCATCATAAGCCTTATGGATAGCAAGCGTTAGAAGTGAAACTGTGCCTCTCCCTGTTTTAACATGCATATTGGGATTTGCTCCACTAGCAACTAAGAGCCACACAACCTGCTCGCTTGCCCTATATAAACACGCCGCTGACAACGCAAGATCGATGTGTTTCGGAGCTGGCTTGAGATCAGCGTCTTCCAGTATAAGGGAAACGATACTTGGACGATCACACCGGCTTGCGAAAATAAGCACAGATCCGGAATGCTGATATCGAATGGCAGGATCCGTGCTGTGGTGGAGGAGTCGTTTAATGATGTCCTCTCCACAATGCCTGCCTCCATGATAAAGAGCAGTTTCTCCTTTGGCGTTCTCAATTCCTAGTTGGGCTTTGGACTCAAGTAGTAGCTTAATAATGGCGGCGTGGTCACCAATGCACGCTTTCATGAGAGCAGTGTAACCGTTGTGATCTTGGTGATCCACATTGGACTCCTTTCGGAGGAGGAGCTCAACGATTTGAGTGTGACCCCGTTTGCTGGCTTCCATCAAGGCAGTCTCGCCGTTACTATCGGGGAAACCCACACTAGCCCCTTTCCCGATAAGCCTTTCTATCAGGGCCACGTCTCCGACAGAGGCAGCCTCGATCAGAGCTGTGCGACTGTTCTCTCCACAGACATCGACCTCGTCACGCTCAAGAAGCTTCATGTAAGTTGACTCTTTGCCATATCGCACCGCTAGTACAAGAGGGATATAGCCATATTGATTCGATAGGCTAGTGTCTACTCCATGGTCGAGAAGGTCTTGAACAATCTCTGCATCCCCTAGGATGGCGGCCAAGTGTAGAGCAGTGTCCCCATTACATTCAGGTATGCATGGGTCGGCACCCAAATCCAATAATGCCTTGACAACAGGACGATTAGCTATCCCAATTCCGTGGTACATTTCGAAATTTCGTGTCTCTGATCCCCTGTAATTGGGGTTGAACTCAAATTCGAATGCCAAACACTCCAGAACCCAAACGAGTGCAGTCCGGCCACAACTGTCTCTTGCATTGATATCAAGATTCTTCATCGTTGACTCTACCAACTCACCAAGTCCGAAAAGTGCAGCCAGGTGCAGATCAGCCATATGTCGGGATACTTGTATTGCTTCGCTCCACTCTCCATTAGTGAGAATCCTAATAACAGCCTGGGCCGCCATTCCACATGATTGGAGAATGTCGATGGATGTTTTATAGATTTGGTCTAAGGGCGAGAGCCGTCGTAAGTGGCAGCCCCAGTTGATTATGCTGTATTCATAAAGTGGGTAGATTTGAAGCTCTTCTTTCCAAGCTCTTGCTTCGGGTTCTTCGGAAATATTCCTCTCATGCAGTGAAAGTATGGAAGAGTCGAACGTAATGTAACATCTCGACCCATGTCCAAGACGATCGCCATTCTTTCTAAAGTCGGACACGCCGATAGACAAACATGTGACACACTGCCTTGCAAGATAGGCGTCGGCACTTGAAGGTAATTGACAGTCAAGTGAATGTCGGACGAGGAAATACTCATCAATCAAATGCCGGTTGCGCCGGAAAAAGTATTCGGTCGTATAGTGGGCGAGCCGTATTTCCCTGCTTCCCTCAGGAATCTCTACCAACCCACAGCATACAGAGACTAGTAACTGTTTGTCGACCATGCCATCCGCATTGAAAATTGCGTCTCCTTCTCGTAAGGCAAGGCCACGCTGGATTGCGCTGGCTGGTAGTTTCCAAGCAGTGCAACATATCCAGGCCAGGACCCGAAATGCGAGATCACTAGAGTTTTGATGTTTCTCTCTGAGACGTTTTAAAGTATCATTGTATGCTTGGTCTACAATATTGAACTTTGGATCATCATTGTTGTTCTTCGCTCGGTCTCGGAATCGTGCCAGAGCATCTTTCACATCTCTTTCCGAGGTCTCATTTTCCAGTGAATGGAGGTATAACCTTGCTAAGAGAAACCTGTGTCGTTGTTATTAAGGGGTTGATTGAAATGAATCATGGCCAAATAGACGTACATTCCTCTGATGATTTGTGACATTGTCCTCTTTACTAGGTCTCTCAGTTTTGGTATCTTACCAATGCAGCTCGACTCTGGCCACCGAAAGTTGTCAACGTAGGTGTGAATATCCTGTTGCTGAGCGGTAATGGAAATAGAGGGGCAATTGTTGAACTGATTTGAAACTAGGGGGATCGGTCGGGAGGTGACGAGTAGATTAACGGCCAATCTCCTTTGAAGACGGAGAAGCTCTGCTGGTAATGAGTAGAGGTCACTGTTCTCCGTTGCCCACTCATCTAACGCATCAACAACCATGAAGATTCTTGAAAACGGATCTGACAAGGATTCCAGCTCTGATTGTATCTTCTCTGGAGGGGCTTCCATCCTTCGGGGCTTATATTGGCTGTAAAGCTGCATGATACCGTCGGGGAGAGGAGACAGTCGCTCACAAAGCTGTCTCAGCACACTCGCCCGCAACTTGTTGAAGCTTTGCCGATCGACACGATTGTATCGGCAGTAAATATGGACGGCGACAGTGCTTGCGTCGGTTTCAAAGCGAGAATGCAGATTTTCGATGATGGCAGAGGCGAGTACCGTTTTTCCAGCGCCGGCAATTCCCGGGCAGTACAGAACTTGGCCTTTCTCTTGGGTCCAGAACTGATATTCTGGTGAGTCCAAAAACCACTCACAGGTTCCTGGGGCCTTTTTACTGTGTTCATCGAATTGATACGCACCAAAGTCTTCATCTGAAAGCCAGTCCAGTACTTCCTGTTCTGCAATAGATCGTTTCAGATCCTGCACGCCGGAAATAACTGAATTGAGTATTGTTATTTAGACGTAGTTCCCAAAAACAGATAAAATCACTGACCTTCATCTATTTTTGAGACGATAGTTTCCTCCCTTATAACGGCTTCTAGACGAACTATTCCGAGAATCTTCTTCGCATATACAGCGGCGGTCATGGCTGCATAACCTTGCCATTGGTCATTTTTGTGAGCATCAGAATAGTCGCAAATTCCACGAATAACAAGACATCGAAAACCATCCATCAGCCCAGCGGCTTCCATCTCGAAACATAAGATATTTTCTCTAGAAGCCAGTTCATCTCGTTTAGCAGCGTCTTTCATTAGAGCGTTGCCCGAAGCAATGGTACCATAGTGAACTTCGACATCTTCCAGAGGTTCCTGTCGTGGTGTACGAGATATGAGATCATTTGGGGTCGTTACACAAATCTCGTGGCACGGATGACCCTTGTGCTTGACCGAAGCGGCGAAAAGAGAATCTGGATCCTCCGGACGTCCATACTTGGCCCTTAGTCTCTTGTTGTTTGAGATGATGGTGCTGGTCTTGTCATGGATCTGGAGGCCCTTTCGCTCGTATTGAGTTTTGAGCCCTGCTACTGCAGCAAGAAGTAACGGGGGCGGTTTATTGTGGGATGCTGTATGCTGAAATCCGTCTTCTGTGGCTTTTCCGAGGTCGTACTGGAAGACACCACCTTGGCTGGGCGTGGGTGAGCTGACCACAACATCACCCAAGCGAATATCATGGTCTTTAGTAGGAGCTCCGCCTCCAATCCCGACCATAAGACCGAATCGAATGTTGCGAAAGCTGCGTATCATATCCTTGGCGACAGTCGCGGCAGATGTAGTCCCATATTGACCATTTGGCAGTACAGCGACAACCACCATGTGGCCTTTGATCTTGCCGAAACTGTAGACATTGAAGTCGTTAGCTTCTCTGTGCTCCGGTGATTCATGCGGCTCATATTCCTCGTCGAATTGCTCCTGGGCTGCAGTGAACTCTGTAGACAGAGCACATACCCAGCCAACAGTATAGGAATTTGGATCGCTTGGGTCAGGCATTTCGAGGACCCTGGCGGGTGTATTTTTATGCCAGCAAATACGTATCGATAGATAGCGATGAGAGGGTAAGAAATGGATTGGATCTTATGATGCTGGGGGGGCTGGGATAGTTAAATATGCGCTGTGACCTGCGCGGGGCACAGCCTTGTTGGGCTGTAATCCAACTGATTGGGCTGCTCTGGAGAAATCTCGTCCCGAAATTACAAAGCCACAATACATCCTAACAGAGATTCAATTGGTGGTGTCTCACCAATAGCCACCGGGCCCGCCTGGAGCGCAGCCCCTGGCATAACAGCTATATGCATTGACGATTTATGCTACGTAGGCAGATAAGCCCGCACTCGTTTCTGTGACGCTGACCAAGGGTTTTCATCGCAATCGGCCAATTGGATACAATATGGTTTTCTACAAGGATGATATGCCGAGGCAGACTGTCAGTGATCTTGCGAAATCAAATCTGTGACAGCACTGGGGTCGCAATAAGGACGTGCGACGGTCGGACGTGGCAAACCAACCCAATGGCTGCTAGGCTGTGTCTGGTCAGCCCTCGTTATTGGATGTTTTGGTCGGAAAGTCTCGAGGACAGTGGACTGATAATAATGAGTTAGTATAAGAAGAGTATTTCAGAATCATTGATGAATAAATAATTGTAATAAAATCATCTGTACAAATGAAATCTCATAGGCTATATATCTATAATGATCAGACGCCTGACCTAGACCAAAGGCCTAAAAACGGAAGCTGCCGTTAAGATGACACAGGAATAGGACCTGTATCGCTTCTGAACGATATCGCTATCACATTACTCATTGCTACCCACTTCCTTAGGGCTCTTGTCTGAAAATGACCCCTTCACATTTCCCTCCTCGATGCCGACAATGCTCTCTCTGTACTGCTAAACTGTTAGCTCTCTGGATGCTACAGACAACTAGAAATTAAGATCTAAAGCACAATATAACGTACCTCGTCCTCAAAAATAGCATTGACTTCTTCAAGAGGTAGACCCAGTGTGTCAGGGAAATAGTACAAAATCATAGCGGCACAAAAGCATCCTGGAATGATGAAGCATAGATAGAACTTCCAGCCAATCGAGCTGCAGCAGTCAGTTTCAATACTTATGCTTACAGATGTGATGTGATATTCACTTACTTGAAAGCAGTGGGTGCTACAGATAGCCAAATAACGTTCATCAGTGCTAGTGTTCCACAGCCCAGCGCGACACCCTTTGCTCGTATATGAGTGGGAAACAGTTCACCCAGGTAAACAAACTGGGCACTGTCTAACGCAAACTCATAGATGAAGACGAACAAAAAGAGCATCGCGACACAGGCTCGTAGGGCTGTCTCGTTGTCTGAGCCGGCAAAATTGGCCACCAATGCAGCCTCGATTATCAGACATGCTTGGCAAGCAAGGAGACCGTAGCCGATGAACTTCGGTCTTGGAATCCTGTCAACGACAAAAAGTGCCAGGCAGCCACCGCCCCAACCTAAGGTGAGCCAAGCAGCTGCATAGATGAGCTGTGTCTCGACTCCGAAGCCGAGTGCGCCGTAGATCTAAACAAGGTCAGCATTCAGAAACACATGTTCATCGCTGAGTTCATCAGGGTGTAGTGTCTTACCATAGGACCGTAGTCTGTTATCAGTAGGTGGTCAGTAAGGAAGCTCACGATAGCGTCTAGGATATTTGGGGATACTGACTGTTAATGACTAGAATTCCAGATGTTTGGATACTGGCAAAAGTTCCCATGCCGATAAGGGTTCGTTTTCTGTAGTTCTTATTCGTAAACATAGCCCAGTATGAGCTTGAGAGAGTCTTGTCGATTTCAACCTGTGTGCGAATCTGTAGGAATTCAACTTCCACTTCTTCTGGAGTGTGAAGCTTTAGTAGATTCTCCCTGGCCTGGTCATCGCGGCCTTGCAGCATAAGCCAGCGGGGAGATTCCGGCAGCCAGTAGAGAAGAGCGAGCAATATGAGTGATGGAAAGCCCTGGAACACTAACAGGGTTATGTCAGTTGCCAGCCAAACTAAGAGTCATTCGTTTGGTACTTACCGAACGGGACTCTCCAGGCATTTGAGCTTTTGAAGAAATAAAAGCCGTAGCCCACCCAAACCGATGATGAGTATCCGAATAGCAAGCTTGCTCCGACAAGACCAACGAGAACACCACGGATTGAGGGAGGTGCTATCTCTGTCATCCACAGCGTCACTGACGAGATCATCATATATGTACTAGGTCTCAGGTTAGAACATGATCGTAAGTTACAAGTAGTTCATGGTTCAACCTACCCAGCCCCTGATACAAATCGGAAGACAATGAATAGGGCGACGTGCACAGATCCGGCCATAATTGCTCCTGCTATGATGATGACGGTGGCCGACTGGGTGGACGTAAAGTCAGCCATGTTCTCTTCCAAAAAGCGAAAAAGCGAAAGATGGTACTCACCACAGCAACGGCTGCTTTTCTTCCCCATTTATCTGCAAAGAAGGGAACTGTCAAGATGAAGATGGCCGCACCAGCAAAGAAGAGTGACTGGACATGTAAGCTCTATGTCAGCCTATAGCTTTCCAGATGGAGCTGGGGTTTCTCACATTCATAGCTGAGATAAGACTAATTGCGTTTGATCTTGTTCCAAGCTCGAAATACTCGATAAAAGAAGGTTGCGCTGGCGAGAATCAGCAACCTGAGTAGAGAGGATGGACCGGACTATATAGAGTCGTGGTTACTTGCCAATGGTTGCTCCAATAACACTAGAGGAATATCCAAACGACATGGCTCCAAGGCTAATGCTCATCATCTAATTTTGGAAGTCAGTCTTTAACGACCAGAAACATATTCGTGAAAGTGTGGCACTAACAACAACGAGCAAATAGGGTCTCCATTGCCGCTTCTTGGAGTGCTGCATGCCCATCACTGCTGGAACCTCGTGATTAGTCATGGCGATTGAAGATATCGGTTTCTTTCTTGTCGAGAAATTAGATGCAATCAAGGTAGATAGATGACCGGCGTCAAAATGCTAATCCAGAGTGGTATGAGCCAAGTCCGTGATTTGCATTGACTCTGTACAACCGTCCTGACATCCCATGGTCTATATATCACAACCTTTTGCTCAAGAACTACTGTTATCAGCGCCATCTACTCGGTGATGTTTCGGTGTTCTATATCTATTCACAAGTCTCTTGTTGAGGCTTGTTGATTTCTCAGGGTTACTCTGAGGCGCATCATAGCGTTTAAGCGCGTCGTCTCTTTTTTGATATGGGAGACTGACGTGCGGGAGGCGCTGTCAGAGTCAGATGATGATTAGATAGTGTGTCGAGCTGCCATTGGAGGAAACGTAGCGAGGCTACTTAGTCTCGGAAGCAACTGTGGAACACGGCCCGGGCAATGACAGCCAGTTGCATTTTTCACACACCACTGCGCAGCGCCTATGTATGGTAGGTCAGACTGATGCCGGTATTGAGAAATGTTGCTTATCTATTACGGTGTATCTCTGATATGATTTCTCTTTCGTTGGTTCTGTAGATAAGGGTCGGTTAGGAATAGGTCCAGACTAGAGCAACCACTAAGTCGACTTGGTGGTTCTTTGGGCCCCTTGTAGTTCTTTACGTCGGGCCGTCCCCACTCACATCTCCGAGAATTTGGGTTCCCTGATTGATCCTGGGCATCCGGGAACGATGTACTTATCGGGGATATGAAGATAAGCTGCAGGGTTGTGATAGCCTTGGGGTTATTAAGGAAGAGGCCATAGCGCCTCTGCCGCAAGTCAAATGATGATCGTCATCATAGTCACACTCACTGTCAATTGATAAGTCGCTCCCTTTGACATCAAGGCAATTTCAAAGCACAAAGTTCCAACATGGGTTCTGTTCATCAGCTTGAGCATGGCTCCCGCAGCACAACCGGGACCTGGGTCTCCTTTGAGTGGGAAGATCCGGTTTTTGGGCAGCAGTCCAAGGGAGAGGTCGTGGTTATTCGAAGCGGAGGAACGTCTGGATCTTTGAGTGCTGGGTTGTGGCGCACGGGTCCAGGGATTGCTGGCTGCAACGAAGACGGCACCTGCGACGTCGTGTATTAAGCTCCCCTCGACGATGAAACTATGCTGCTGCTGGAGGGCTCGACAGAGGCTACAATCAAATCCACCGGCAAGAAGTATCAACTTAAAGCGGGCGACATCATTTGCCATCCAAAATATGTCCAACTTTCGTGGCACACCAACGGCTCTTTTCTGAAGAAGTTCTGGGTCATGTGGAATGGATCTACTCCTGGAAACACAAAAGACGACCTCATAATTGGCGACGTCAACGACAATCCACAAGCTTGGACTTGTTATGCTTGGAAAGAGCCAGGCAAGGGCCAACAGCAAGCTGGCGAGTTCTACCTCATCAGAGATACAGGCTCAACAGGAAGTCTCGAGGTCGGACTTTGGAGAACAGGTCGCGGGATGCCTGGGTGTGGTTCGGATGGCTCTGTGTCCTTTGAGTACAGTGCACCTCTTGGCGATGAAACAATCATGCTTCTTGAGGGATTGGTCACCATTACCGAGCATGACACCGGAAAGACGCTAAAGGTTCAGGCCGGAGATATAATTGCACTACCCTCTGGTCTGAACGTTACATGGACATCTGAGGCGCCTTTTGTAAAGACTTATTATGTTGTCACAAGCGACAAGTCTGTTGGCTAAACCGTTGAGATCTCTCCAGGCGTGACCCTCATGCCCATACATGCTTCGGAGTAAGACTATAAAGGACTAGACGATACTTTAACACTGCTATAGTTTAAATAGATGCTGAGAATAGGCAACTTAATTTACACCATTTTATCCATCCGCTTAAGCACTGGAACATGCGTTGTACTATCTATGATATAGCCACTTTGCATGAAAGCATTGCCATTCGAAAAGTCCATCTCGAAAATCGAATTTCCATTTCCCCAAGGATCCGCCGGCGCGAGATCGAAAAAGTCCATAGACGTAGGGAAATGTATGGGCTGTACTGGCTCAGGAGGGCCATGCTCGGGGCTCGGAGATCGGCTTGATGGAACCCAGTTGTCGATACTGTCCCAGAACGCTGCGAGTTTGGGCTTTTCACTCATAGCTAGTGTGTAATCGAAGAACTGGCGGTATTGGCTTCTATCCTCATACAGGCGCTCAAGCTTCATAAACTACCACTTATCAATAATCTAGACCTGGCACAAACAATATGTGGAGAAAACTCACCATTAGCCTCGAACTCTCCCAATAACGACACAGCTTTAGCAGCAGACCTCGACACTCCTCGTAGCGTCGTACCGATGCCTCGCGTATCTCAACGTTGCTGTCCGACGCAAAAAGCAGATGAATCGAGCCGGCGACCATGGCGCAGTAACCTCTGAAGCAAGAAACTGTGACGCAGCCAAGATTCTCCGTCTCCTGCAACATGGTGAGTGCAGTGGCGTGGCTTCTAGCTGACGCCCAGGCTTTGCTTAAGAAACCTGGGGGTGTCCTGCTGGCCGATTCTGCTAGTCGATGCTGTAGGAGGAAAGGATGGTGCAGCAGACAGCCCGCGAGATGGAACAAAGCTCGGCCATATATCAGAGGCCCCGCGGCTCGTGGGTCTACCACACCACCTGAAGTGAGTGTTTGCTCCCAAACGGCATTCAACGGATCTAGTAGTCCGTAGTTGAGTTCTAGCCGCCACAGAGTTGACTTGAGTGCTGAGTATTGTGAAGTAGTAGACCAGGGAACATCGTCGTGAACTAGCGAATCCTTTCGCAGCACGTAATTAACTACGCGGATTAGTGTCGCTGCCATCAAGATGATTACAGAGAAATGACTGTGTTCAGGAAGCTCCGTAAATACTGGCGCGTCTCCGGTGAGTTGTTCAAGTACCGGTCCCTGATTCTCTGAACAGTCTCGGAAAGCTTGCTCGTTGGACGGAAGACGAAGCAGGCAATCCTTATCTTGAAGCGCGGTAGGTCTTTCTCATCCACAGGACATCAGCCTGTCAAGTAGGTAGATAGACCAGAACGTTCGTCGGTATTCCTCCTGAACTTCAGGACGAAGACGGGGATCGGGCTCAGTGTTGAATCGGTAGCACTGCGCGATGCGAACAGCCAGCCCAAGCTTAATCCATGCAGCGCGACATCGGCCATCTGAGAGAGATATCAGTTCCGCTGTCAATAGTGTATCTAGGTTTGTAAACGGGGGGACCTCATACCGAGTAGTCAATGACGAAAAGAAGGTGAATCGTTTGGGCTATCATTAGACTCTCCGCAGAGTTAATGTTAGCTGTCGAGCGCTTGATTGTAAGCTCCCATGCCTGGTCTGCGTAGGGCAGCAATGGTCTAGTGGACCGAGAAAATCGACTGGCTGTAGCTAACAAGGCGAGGCAAAGGTATTCGGGGAGCGTTTGAGCTACCAAGCGATGGCGAAAAGTTTCCTCATGGAAGAGGGAGTATGGTTGGTTGTGGCAGTACTGAAAGTATAGGTCTGCTGCAGCAGAAAGCGTCGCAGCCTAAAGCTTAACCTTATAGGCCGCAGTTATCCCATAGTCATGTCGGGTGTGACAGGCAGCCCCTTGGTGTCCCCGGCAATATTGTCTTTGTGACTCAGACGGAGGTTGTTCCCGACAGCGATGCCACGTTCGTTGGTGAGAAGACTGATGAGACTACCCCGTTACTTGGTCAGCCGAGTGAACGGTTGGTTGTATGTACACGATTTCACAAGCCTTGCCTTTGCACACTTGTTTCAAGCGCGGTTATTCGGGACTCGAGAAAAAGTGAGATGAGGCTTCTTCCTTGCTAGTTCCCGCTATCATCAACGGGCGTAGGACCCTGTTAGAGTCATTTTGATCCTCGCGTTTGGGTGCTTCTTCATAGGAGCATTCCTGTCGGAGGTGTGTGCAGTATGTGCATCTCGGACGTTCGCCAGAGCAGCGGACCTTTTTGCGCCTTGATAATATTCAGTTTAGAAAATAGGTGAATGTACTGCAGTCCTCATACCTGCAGTTGGCACATGCCTGTCTTATCCGTTTCAGTCTGTACTCGTAGTGCTCTTGATCCATCGCTGCCTACTTGGGTACGTATTCCCTGGAAGGATCCCCGATTAGTGAAATGATTCCAGCCTAGGTACCAACAGCATTCTTCTAACATTGGTTGCATAATATGCCCTGGTCACGCGGTCCCGGGGCTGGAGTAACGCCGTCTGTTGAAGCACGGTGATGTTGCGAACCTGGGGAAGCATGGGGGTCCCCTCTTTGCCGTTCGTTATCATATCAGCCATGGCTGAGATACGTCAGGTCGTAGCATAATCCTTATCTAAAGATTCTGCGTACTACTGTAGTACGATACCTAACTACCTTAGGCAGTGCTAGGCTAAAGTTTGCAGGTCATACGGATACCACTGGCAGATCTGTTGGAGTATGAGACATGGGCATTCTCTGATTTGATTGGCTGTACCTGACCCACTCTGTGATTTAGTGGTCCTTCTGCAGGTAGGTCCCTGCTGAAGGTCCCAGTGGAGGGAGTCAAGTGTTGATGGTTTGTTTACCTTGGCTGGATGAGACGACATGTTGAATCTTTTGTTTCACGTGATGAAAGATCAATTCTTAAAATAGTTTCTTAAATCCCAAGCTGCTAAAAAAAGGTCTATCAGTATTCAAAGCTCATTATTCTGATTCAGTCTCTTGTGTCCCTTGGTCAGGTAAATCACCTGGGCATCCGCAAAGCCTTGAGATACGCTGAGCCAACATCTTCCAAGACGTTGTCTCTCGTGCAAAGCAAAATCTTACCATCCCGTGTTTTTTCTATCGGAAGCCGCACTTCCATCCTCGTTTTATGGGTTACCAGCCACCACGTCCTGCGAAGCCACACTGTGGCACGAGCTTTCCAAAGCTACCGTCGTTGAACTCCAAGCTCTGCTCCATCTGCATCTGCACCCTGCAACCTATCGAGATCACCAAGATCATCCAAGGTGGTCCTCTGCTCAGAAGTGCTCCTCGAGCTGCACGGGGACTTGCAGCGCCAATGGAAAGCTTATGGCCCCAAAGTCGAAACTGCCTGGCGATCATTCGACAAAGAGCAGCGAGCGAAATGCATGAAGGCTGCGGCATGGAAGCGACAAGTCTTGAAGCATTCTCGAGACGCCTCGCTAGGCAGCCTCTGTAAGTTTATGCCCGAGTGGAATCTTGATGATATAACAGACCCCGACTCGAACTTGTTCCTTGACATTATCAAGCACCGTGCTATGACGCCTTTGACTGAGCAATACCGCCGCGGTCACAACGGAACTGCTGGAGATCTCGATCTCATCGATGAGATGGCGCGAACCCGAAACTTGCGTCATGCAAATCCTTTCAAGAACTGCTTCACAGTCTTCACTGAGGAAGAGTATGGGTACTGTTTCCGTGTTCCTATATGCGTGAACGACGAAGAAATTCAATCTGGACTGGAGTCAGGCATTCAGGACCGATACATCGTCCCACAGTCTTTGGGTCAGCTCATTCTTACGCGGCAACTTCAAATGGTGCAGGCGCTTAACTTCATGGTCGAATGTGTCCTGGTTCAAGTCTCCGGACCCAAAGATCGAAACCAGCCGAAGAATTTCAAGCCGCCAACCGCTCCTCTATCTGATTCTCTCCCCAAGCAAGCAACCGTCAAGCTCAGTCCCCAGGAGCTATTTGCCGTTGCTTCCGACCAGAAATCATCTCTTGAGGAACTGTTGTCGCTTCTTTGCTCAGAGCCCACAGTTCTTTGTGCCGACGTCAACACGCAGTTCTACAGCCAGCCTGAGCTCGTGCCTGACGAGAAGGGCCGATCCCTGCCAGTAAACCTACATAAGTACGTTGGGCCTGCTTTCTTTGCGACAATCTAGCATGCAGTCCAAGGAATTGCTATTTGGATATCCATCACTGGCTTACTTAACCTCCTCGAGAAGCCGTCCACGGATAAGCTTTACAAGTCGATGATTCTTCAAGAGCTCTCTAATATGTGCCACTTCGAGTACGCCCGTACACAGAAGCTGTTCAAACGCCAAGTTTCCACTGGAACAGGATCGAAACGGTTCAAGCGAATTTCCAACGCATATGATAACTTAGGCAATGCCAAAGTCTCGATGAAAGGGAAACCTGAAGAGCTCACGCGCTCTGACCCTCACCTGCACTACTTACTACGACTGTGTCAGCCCGATACTACCGTCACCAAAGCGGCTGAGTGGATGGAGAAGCTCAGCGATCTCTACAAGGCACATCCTTTGGAGAGAGAGAAGCTTGACGAGAGAGAGTCTCGGACTCTCCACGATGTCGCTGCCATTGTAGCGTTCGTCCAAGATGTTTCTAAGGTCTACTCATTTCCCTCTATCTCACGAAAGAAAGGAAATCTGCTTGTCGCTGGCCTGCAACAAATTGACACCGAGCTCAACCAGATCAAAAAGGAAGTTGACCTGCGCGACTATGCTGCACCCATTGAGATTCTTCTGGAACCTGGCATGTCTACTAAAGCGCTTGAAGCCTTGAACGTGTTTATGATAGAGAAGACAGGTACGACGATGGGATTTCTTTACCAAGATGCACTAGAGAAGGCGTTCCGAAACGTCGAAGAACGGTATCGACAGGCCAAGGATAAGACAAACGAGGATACCAAGGCTGAGTTTGTTCCCATCGACACCACTCCTGTGGACTCAAAGGAAAGAATCGAGGCTCGAAGACAAAAGGAAAAGACACGCCCGGAACATTCCTCCGTCCACGCGATCATCCAACGACAGACTCTTCTGAAGACAAGAAAGTTACAAAGCCGACACAGCCACTAAAGGTCAGCTCATCGACAGCCGAGGTCTTCGCAACCCTGTTCGATAGAACACAATCACGAGGATCCGTCAGCTGGTCGTCCTTCGAGGCTGCCATGTCAGAACTGGGATTCTCAGTGCTGCCCCGACTTGGATCTGTCTACACATTCAGACCGTCTGAGGATATGGATATCAAGAAGCCTGTTAGCATTCACCGCCCTCATCAGTCGCAGATTGAGGGGTATTTGATCCTGATTTTGGCGAGACGCCTGAACCGGGCTTATGGATGGAGTGAAGATTCTTTCGTCACTGAGTAAGAGAATGTGGTGTTGCGAGAACATGTTTGGAGGGATGCTGTCGGTTTGCAATTCAGAAAAATGCCGCGATAGGCGCGAGTGGATTTCACGTGTTGATAGAGCTGAGGGTGGCGCAAAGGCTCTCGCCATGTCGTCTCATATTAATGGATATTACCTCGCTAGAATAATGCAGCAGGATGAGAAACTTAGAGTCAACCCCATGTCTCTTTTACCTCATCATTTCTCCTGACATTGCGTCTTGTAGATGCCTAATACGAAGAACCTGATCAGCAATTGTATTCATAAATATATCAGAAGGGATCAGCCATACCGTTTAGAAGAGTCTTGAAGGCAAGCTCAACTCGACTGTTATCCTGAGCCGATGTTTCGATGAACAGAAGTTTCTCAAGTTCTAGACCCCATCAACACTCTCGAACATAAGAGCAACCATGTATTAACTTACTAGCAAATCTCCTGCCCTCTTCCGTCGAAACAGCCCTTCTACGCTCCAGGTCTGTTTTGTTCCCCACGAGCATGACGACAATTTCAGGCTCACCGTGATCTCGAACCTCTTGCAACCAGCGTGCCGCGTTCTCAAAGCTCTGGCGGCTGGTTACATCGTAGACTAACATCACAGCTACCGCTTCGTTATAATAAGGAACGGGTGCCCGGTATCTCTCTTGGCCAGCTGTGTCCCAGAGGTTGACTTTGATGGTCTTGGAGTTGCACTGCACCATCTTGTTGGTGGGCTTCACACCAATCGTTGAACTGGAATCGGCATGGAATTCTTCTTGGTTGAATTGACTGGCGAGATTTGACTTGCCAACTGTCGAGTCGCCCAGGAGAACCACTGATATTGGTTAGTAAATAGACTGCCGTGCAGGCCGAATGGTAACAAACCTTTCCAACGGTACTGGAGGAAGTTAACTTTGTACTATGAGCGAGACGGGATAAACCTACATCGTATGCCATGTCGCCCATCTTGTCAAGGCTTGATAGGTTGGACTTTTGAGATACTCAATTGTAGACTTTGGGAGAAAAGGAGTTGACTTACCGCTACTTTTAGCCTTTGAACTAGATGGTCGCTGACTAACACGGGCTCCCTCTTTATCGCAGGGGATGTAAGCGAGAGCAGAAGCGAGAACGAGAAAAGCTTTGCCCGTGCTATCGCATGTTTCCGTAACCAAATTAAAGCCCGAGCCCAAGACTTGCTTCGTAGATCATGTCACCAAGTGGGGGCTTGTTTATACGCGCTGTCTAATCAGCTGCTGACACCAAAACGCTAGGGAATGATGCCTGTCAACGCGGCTGAGATCCAAGCATAAGCATAAACAGAAGATCCTAACATATAAGACTGTAATATTATTAGTCTTTAATATGCATACAACTATTGTGCGTATGATAACTCTTCATAACTTCTTTCATGAGAGAAGATCATAAGTAGCACGCCAGACCAGAAAAACAATACAGGCTTAATATCCAACCAGGCACGTATGACTTCTAGATTGAAAGAAATCGAAATGAGTTAAGATTAAGCTCATCACTATGCATATTTATTTTATTATCATGAAGTTAGTACTCACCACCTTAGGGGTGCTAGTGTAATTAAAACCAATCGGCCTATATTAATCCGTGCTTACACAGAATCTCGCCCCCACCCTACGTAACCTATTTTCAGCCTCAGTAACACCAAATGACCATGCATCTCTGTTATGCCAGTATATGCTCTCTTTCATCGTTGAAAGTCTTTTATAATGGATAATGCCGTGTCGTCCTTTGAGCCCCAGATTTTGCTTCTTGATGGCGACCTCTCGCAGGGTCTTGACAATAGGCTGCCTCCAGAAAGCCCATCACTGAAGCAGCCGTCATCTGAAAAGTCTGCTGATATAACAACATCTACCTCGTCATCCTCTCCCTCATCGTTAGTATCCTGGGGTCCTCGTCGCAGACCAATTCCTCGCAAGGGCCATACGAAATCAAGGCGGGGATGCTTCAATTGTAAGCGTCGACGTGTTAAATGTCAGGAAACGATACCGGCTTGTGATAACTGCGATCGTCTTGGTCTTCGATGCGAGTATCCTCAGACTTCAGACAAGGGGCTGAAGCAGCTGCCTTCACCTCAACTTGCCCAACCATTATCTGATGCGCGATTTTCTATGATTGATTTACGCTTCTTTCACCACTTTCTCCTCCATGCGTACCCTGGTCTTCCCATTCAAGGAGAAGAGGTATGGAAAGAAGTTGCGAAGTATTCTCATGGCGTAAGCACAAATATGCTGTGGGGTCTTTGAAGTATCTACTGACAAGACCAGTTCGACTTCCTGGCTCACGCCATGCTGGCTCTTGGAGCTTCGCATCTCGGCCTCTGCAATGGCACTGATTTCAATTCTGACGCCATCTCGCATCGCATCAAAGCAATCAAGTCACTCAATTCTGCTCTAAGTACCCCATGTCAGACCAAGGAAGAGGGTGATGCTCGATATGCTACCCTTATGACTCTAACATGGCAGTCCTCCTACATGCCTGATGGGATGCAAGAATTCTTGTCCATGCTTCGTGGCTGTAGTATTGTTTCTAAAAGCTCAGTTTTCCAATTTGAGGACTCTGCGTTTCGCATGTTCTCAATAGAGGGGCATGTACAGCGTGTCCATGATATCAACAACGGATTCGACATCTCCCTTGACTACGAAACCATTGACGCTGGTATTGCCTCCATAAAGGCTGTTGCGCGTCTGAGTAACAGCACGCTTGAAATCAGCCTCATGGCAGATCTTCAGAGTATCCTCGAGATGTCGCGGACTACATGCGTCGGTGGTAAGATGCCAAATCCATCTCACTCAGAGTGAGAGCATTTGCTGACTTCTTGACAGCCTTTGGTGCCGTTTGTCGAGCATACCAGTTATTCGGAGGGGCCAGCGATTCTGACTTCCTCACAATATCTGATTCCGACAATCATGTTGCCCAAATCATTATGGCCCATTTCTTCGCCATTGAGTATGTATTTGCCTCGGTCGCTCTATTACCAGTGTCGCCATCCTTCCCATTCCGCAAGACCATAATTACAGCCTGGATACAACGAGTTAAGCGACAGGTCCCATCAAGTTATGGAGTATATATAGAGTGGCCACTTGAGTTTATTTCAAAGGCCAATAGTGATTGGGGGGCAAGGGGGTGCCATAAGACCGGACCTCTATCTTAGGTGACAAGAGTCCTTAGGTAAGTTTAGTATAGATTTAGTGAATCTTAGACCAAGTAGTTTTGGCACCTCAATTTAACGTCAGAGGTCTTCTTGCCCCCTAGCTCTCGTTGGTGGCAAAGTAACTCGACAACGGCCCCCAAATCTTATCACAGACTGATTTATCTGCCTGGAGTCTTGGCAATTGGATTCCACCAAATAAGGAACCAAGATAGAGGGCGGTGCTTACTGTGGAGCCCTGCTAGCGCATCTCATAGGGCTAAATCTGTAGGCCTCAGGGGTCCTATATCAGCCTTAAATGAGACTTACCTCGATTTTTTCATCCTCTCCTCTCTCTTCTCCATTCTTTGTTAAAATGGTCGAACGAAAGTTCCAGGTCATAGATAAATATGACTTCAACAGAACATACCACGGCATCGCGATATCCGAACAGTGGCAGGCCTGGGAGACGGCGCACTTCTTCCGCGTCAGGTCAATCATTGAGAATCCGACCGTAGGCGCGCGGCTTATTTCCTATGGCTGCGATAATGGAGATGGTAGTTCACTCAACTGTACTACGACATGCTCCAACGCGACACTTATGTATAATTCTCCGGAAAATCTCTGGAACTGCATGACACTGGCGACGTTGGGGATGCTGGTTGGTCCTGGGAATGATACGATCAATCGCGACAGTGAGAAAAAGATGGATGAGCGGTTTCACTTTGGAACAGTTGGGGAGTTCAATTCCTTGAATGTCTTTCGCAAGGTGAGAGACTGCGCTTGGGCGTCGTGCTCCGATTCTACCTACGGCCGCTGTACGAGTAGTCTCCAAGGGTTCAAGTGCGGTCCTGTTTCACCGGATAATATCGCCAAGTTTGGGAGGGTCATGGCTAAGCCTTATTGTCAGGCCGCAAGTGCTGGCATCGATTTGGACATCGCCGGACAAGGTGTACGTTTCCTATCCCCGCCTCTCACATGAGACACTAACATAACTAGATCGTCACGGCATATATCATTCAACTAGTGCTCGTTCTGTTCCTCGGCCTCTGCTTTAAACTCACAAGATCCTGGATCCGAACATTTGGCCGCATGACTAGCTCTTTCCAGAAAGACTCTGTGTTCCGCCAAACATGCCAAAGGTGGCAGACAACACTGTCCGAAACACGCTTCGCCAAAGCTGCATCTTCCGCTATGCTCGACTTCCAAGAGTCACAGGCTCTGTTCGCTGCTACCATCTCTATCACAGCCATCATCACGTTCGACGGCGGAAATAGAGCTGGCTTGGCAAATATGCTTAGCCTCTTCTCTTGGATGTTCAACCATCGCATTTTACAGGGTCTCATAACAGCTGGTATTTACCCAGTGCTGTTCGCGCAGCTCATCATGCACCGAGCTGGAGAGCGCCGCTTTTATACTCTATTCTTCGTTGTCCTGTCTTGGATTCTCATGACCGTCATCACAGAGTTCCAGGACTTCAACACCCATGCATTTGAAGAACACTTGAAGCAGGTTTCGACCGTGGATGCATGCGGAGGTAACCCTGGCCCAATGAGTTTCTGCCAGGGAATCAAGGAAAAGAACAGCTATGACTTCTTCAACATTACTCTTGCTTGTCGCTTTGTTTCTCACATCATTGTATCCTGTCTCATTATTGACTGGATTGTGGATTTTACTAAAAAGCGAATGACCGGAGATAAGATCAAGTACACGCAGATTGGGGGAGACTCTCGAACAATCTTTTCATTCGCAGAGAGCAAAGGGGCCAAACTCTCACTGGGTGTCTTCTGGGCTGCTATCGAACTCCTGACCGTCATCATGATCTTCACTGGTCTGCGCGAGATGGCTGAACTTCTGGATATGCACTCGGCTGATGATGGCCTGTCAACGTGGGGCTTTGGACAACTCGTCGCCGTGGCTATCTGGTTCCCAGTAATGATCAAGTTTATATGCCTCAGTATATGTAAGTACAACAACGACGGATGTCAACGATATTTGCTGACTTTTATAGTTGGACCTAGGAGAGAGATCAGGCAGAAGACCAATACGGACAGGCCACAGGTCATAGAGATGGCTAGCTACACGCACAACAAAGCGGATAACACATCATCTAGTTCTACCTAAGCATTTCTAACATATTTATCTTAACACCTTCATGCCATAATACCGTTCTGCTCCCCGTAGTGAACATCCCAAGCAAACCATTCCTCGGGGTATAAGAAGACTTCTAATATTAAACGAAGGAATTAAAAAAACTTAGTTTAAGATCCTCTATATCTTTACTAAATTATACTAAGTTTACCTAAGTTTACCTAAGTTTACCTAAGTTTACCTAAGTTTACCTAAGACTTTTTATTACCTAGGATAAAGGTCTTAAGTTTTATTATACCCCCTTGCCAGTTAAACATAACATCAAACGGCCGTTTGGTACCTTGAGATTCTCGCTGCACTGATTCTGATGAAGCACTTCTAGACGGATCGTGAACCGATTCTCCGTCTGCGATCACGGTGGTGTGCGAACCCTGCGGAGAGATCATATCTGGCGGTAGCCACTGGATATAATGCTCAAGATCAATGCCAATTTCGCCACCTAGCTCCATTTGTATGTCCTCCGAAGATTGGACGGAGATTTTTGCTGAGAGCTGCTGAGTTGGGGCAAAGGTATGCGAGCTATCAACGTACTGCTTTGCCAAGCGAAAGAACACAGCTGCAATGTTCTCAAGGCGTGTGCACAACGGAGCCAGCATTTGCATTTGATCTCTCATAGTAGCATAGTATGAGACAGTTGTAGACAAAAGCTCGAAGTCTCGTTGGATCGTGATGTTACTTAAAAGCGCATGTTTGTAGACCAAGTTCTCGAATATGATGAAATACGGGATGAAAGGGTAGTATAAGAGATGCCTGTCCATTCTTAGGTATCTGCGCAAAGCAATCAGGACGCGACTTACCAGACCATACTGTTGTATATCGAGGTCCAATTGGAGATCATCGAAGGAAGAAGAGAGATGGCTTGCCTCGCAGTCTCCAGTCTCAGATTGGCAGAAGGCGAATGAGATTTGAGGAGGACCATCGAGACATGCAGGTACTCAAATTTAATAGTGCTAATGCCCAGTTCCATCTCGCGTACTTCGTTGGGGCTTGAGGAGGATCTTTCATTCTGGAGTATATCGCTCAATATCTACTGAGGGTTAGCATTTGTAATCCTAATCGCACTTTTCAGAAGTCACCTTATTTGTTCGACTATACCACTCTCCCAGACGCTCCCTCAAGCCGTCTTCTGGCTCGGGGATATGGCTCCCGTCCAGACTCACCCCAATCATTTTCGCGAGCCCAATGCGTGCAAGAAACAAATGACCTCCGAATAAAGATCTTTCCGTCCTTCCGCTTGTGTCTGGGGAGTCATTGCGAGGCTGAAACTTTGTCAAATAACGCAAATCTGGCAGCGGAACCTGAGAGTATCTTGCTGATGGAAGAGAACATGGGCGGCCAAACGCAAGAGCACATGATTTGTCTACAGCAAAAAGAAGCCAAAAAAGACTCAGTTTTCGCTGTCTCGTCTCATAATCTGGTTCAGAGGGTGCGTGCAATCTCAAAGCCTCAGCTTGACGGCAGGCATGGCCAACAAGCATCCAAGATTGATTAGGCGACGCATAATCTTCGCCATGAATGGCTAGCATGATGAGGGCTTGAAGGTTGACTTCGTGGGGTTCGAGAAAGATTCTACTGTCGTTAAGCGCTAGTTTCATGTTGTCCCTGTACTTTTGAGCTCTGACGGCTTCGTTATGTGCTAGCATAGTGACGATCATGTAGTCGATATACACCACCCAAGCCTTTTTCGAGACGGTCTCAGGTCTGAAAATGGTTTGTATGAGGAGGGTCTCTGAAGGTGTGATGAAGAACGCGTCACCCAAGCTGGCGTTTTCCAAGAAGCCTTGAATAGTTAGCTGGGTCGAGCATCTTGCGGGGGGGATACTCACGGCCAATCATCTGATACCCCTCTCCTTTGGAGGGTATGAAAAAGTCAGTATTGGCATAGCTTTCACTGGTTATGTCTGCTGTTGTTAAGGAATCTGACAAATACTGAAACTCCTTTGCTGCACGCTGATGAAGAGGTGATGATCCGATAATTGTGTTGGTGACGGATGTGTCCTTTAAAAAGGAAAAGGAATTCACATCTCCAACACTCAGGCTTGGATGTGAATCCTTTCCGTCTTGAGACTCGCACTCCTCTTCAACTACCCGTTGGTAATTGGTTGATGGACCGTGATTCACAGCCTCAACACTTTCAGCTACGGTAGGAGTCAGAGCCTGTACTGCTTCCTCAACTTTCTGTAATCGCTCATGTATCCTCTCTATGCTCTGCCGGTCTATCAAGTCAAGAGGCGCACGGGTGGCCTGCCCATCAACGCTGCTTTTGAGAGCCGGTTTGTCTCGCGAATAGTTACAATGGCCTGGCCATGGTTGGCACGCGCTGCACTTAGGAAGCTCCTTGGAACATCTAGTACGTGGTCAACAGGTTTCACTTATGGAGTGATAAACTCTTGATGTTTTGGCTTGTATACCTAAACTTCTTTTGCTTGCAGTAGTCGCACTAATGCTTGGTGAGTGTCAGCTTCGGTACAGGGTGAATGACGCTTACCGCATAGCGAGCCAAGCCGGAATTCGCCAGTGAAGACATTGGACTTGAGGTTGATGGACTTTTCTTCTTCACAGAAACTTAGGGTGATCAAGGATGTAGAGGAGAGGATGAAAGTATGAGGCAGAGAGAGTTCCACTCTGTCATCGAGCCCGAAGAGTCACAGTCTTACTGGCTGGGATCGGAGCAAACAAGTGCTGACTCTCCGAAGTCCACCAATCAACTGCAGCAGACTCGGATACGCCAGGGAGACAACTGCATCAATGGATTCATCCGCATTGCATACTATCCAACATCCGAATTATGAGATGCCGGTCACGGAGTAATACCGGACTTTGGAGGGACTTTTGTTGTCCGTGGACACTCGTAACCCTTGGTTCACTCATCAACTTACAGATATAAAACATAGCAAGCAGCCATACTATCGCTCAACGCCACAGAGAGGAATAATCCAAACAATCAAGAAACATCCGATATGCCCGCTAAAGCACCCATTACCATAATCGGAGCAGGCCCCAGCGGTCTGACTCTCGCCTGTCTCCTCGAGATCAACAACTTCGATTACATCGTCTATGAGCGTGACGAAAACCCGGAGCCCACGTTCATCAATCAAGGAGGAACTCTAGACATCCATGCCTCTTCTGGTCAACTTGCTCTCAAGGAGGCTCGGTTGTTTGACAAATTTATGAGCATTGCTCGATGGGATGCATCTCGTGTGTTCATGCAGAACCCTTCAGGTACCGTCAAGGCTGTATTTGGTGAAGACCGTGATGCTCCTGAGATTGACAGGCTGCAACTTCGGAAGTCGTTGCTTGACTCTGTTCCGACTAACAAGATTCGTTGGGGTCACCATGTAAAGTCTATTGAGAGAGGAGACACCGCTGCTGAGCATGTCATTTCTTTTTCCAATGATAATTCTGTTTCTGGCTTCCGTGCTATTATTGGGGCAGATGGAGCTTGGAGCAAGGTGCGTCCGCTGGTACGTCAAGGGGCTTCTCGCGTCGTGGTCTGTACTGATGCATCTCAAGCTGAGTTCAGCGAAACCGGAATACTCTGGTAAAGTCTTCATTGAAGGCAGCATTTCTCACGACAACCCCAGCTACACTGCCGCACTGGAACACGCAGGTCCAGGGAACATGCTCGCAATGGGACAGCACAAGATCATGGCCGTTCAGCAGCTAGCTGACCGTTCCTATCGATTCTACATGGGTATGGATGCGCCGGAAGAGCGCTATCGCAGACCTCTGAGCCACGAAGACACAGAGGACATTCGTCAGAAATTCCTGTCTTCTTCAAAGCTTTTCGCACACTGGGCTCCAAACCTGAGGGAATATCTAACCAATGCCGAAGGGCCATTTCATGCATGGCCTTTGTATCGCTTACCCGCTTCGTCCGTTAGTTGGCAACGAGTCCCTGGAGTTACCCTTCTTGGAGATGCTGCTCATCTTGCCACGCCGCTTGTGGGCGAAGGCGTCAATATGGCGATGTTGGATGCTCTCATGCTGGCGAAGGCGATCGTTAAGTAGTGTACGCAAACTAGCGCTGCGAACACTAAGGACAATGCGCTGGAAAGCGCGTTGACGGAATACGAGAAGGGGATGTTTGAACGTGGCCAGGACTACATACGACGCTGTATGGCAAGAGAAGTGGAGTTCTTTTCGGAGAATGCAGCAGAGGACTTCATCAACATGATCAACGGCGATGCGTAATGGACAGGAGGAAGTCAAGTGCATACCCTGATCCTGGATATCAGCGAGGTACGAGAACGTCAAACAGAGCATACAGTCACAAAGTCCGACCGTTATATGGAATAAAATCCTTGTTTGTATATTGAATTGAATGTTAAACCGTGGATGCTGAGTGATTTATCATCTCGTTCTCAGACCCGGTATCATATTGCTAAAAGGACTAGGATGTGAAGTAATCCCAGTCGACTAAACCAAGTACCTAACAATCGTATACTCATTTCCCAATGCAATGAATTTTGTTTTTGTTGATGCAATTATTGACTCTGAACAGTGACAGCCTTGGCGATCTGGTTCTGAAGACCATTCGCCTTCTCCTTCAAATCACTAAGGATACCCTTGTCCTGGTGACCGTTGGTCTTGGACGAGCTGACGACATAGTCGTCGTCACTGCTGGAGTCTTGCTGAAGACCATCAACGCCCTCGGGACCAGAGGCGTGAAGCTTGGCGTTCTCGACGCCATTGAGGGGAATGTTCTGAGCGCTGCCGTACTCAACGGGGGCGCCGTTCATGGTGTATCCAGTGTCGCTAGAGTCAACGAAAGCTTCGAGACCAGCGCCCTGGCGAGGGTAAGACTTCATGATCTTCTTGTGCTCCTCCAGAGCAGCAACCATCTCGTCGTGGCTGACGTCGTTCAAGAAGACGCAGTCACCCATTGGGTTGATGGGAACAGCAGCGCGGAGCTTGCCGTCGCGGGTCTTGAGAATAGCAGCTGTGGCCTTCTCGAGAAGAGGAGCATCGAACTGAGGATGGTCCATGGACAGGCCAGCTCGGGAGAAGAGGTTCAAGAGACGGGTATGTTCCTCTGATGAGAGGAGACCACGGATGTGAGCGAGGGTAGCAGAGTATGCCATGTCAATGGAGATGGCATGGCCATGACGAAGAGGGGTCTCGGGAACAAGCTCATGGAGAGGCGACCAGGTATGACCATAGGCGATAACACGATCAAGCATAATCTCATGCAGGTTCGGTGTCTCCAGCTTCAACATCTCATGGATGCCAGCACGGCAGATCTTATCAGCAACCTCCTTAATCTCAGGACCAGCATCATCTGACCGACCAAAGCCAGTGTTGATAAGCTGCTCACAGTACTTCTCAAGAAGATCATAAGTATCCTTGTGAGCACAAGTAGAGATCTTGATCAGCTCCGCAAAGCCGTTGCGGATCTGTGCTACGGGGAGACTGCGGAGGAAAGTGAAGTCCAGGAATGTGTGGGATGGGGCGTGGTAGGCACCAAGACGGTTCTTGTAGCGGCCGTAGTTGACGGCGACTTTGATGGAGACTGAGGCATCGATGAGACCGATGACTGTGGTGGGGATGCGGATGTAGTTGGTGTTGCGGCGATACGCAGCGCAAGCGAAGCTGTAACGGTCAGTTGGGCTATAAATAGTAGTGGCTGAAGACTTACCCAGCAACATCAGTGACGAGACCGCCACCAACAACGAGAACAGGCTCCTTTCGGTAGATACCAAAGTCGGTCATGGAATCAACAATAGACAACAGCGTATCCATGCTCTTCGCCTTCTCACCAATCATTGTCTTATGAATAGTAAGAGGAATGCCATGATGATCAAAGTACCTCTGCATCTCATTACCATAGAGGTTAAAGATGTTGAGGTCCATCACAGCCAGACATCGTCCCCAAGGGGAGTAGAGCTGATACAGCTGAGGATTGGCAGTGTTGAAAACACCATCGAGAAACTCAAAGTCATACTCGATCTTCTCGTAGCCACAGACAGCGAAACCCTTGGTGGTGGGCTCGACGGTAGCACTCATATCAGACATGGTGGGTGGTGTTTTTGGGGTAGTACAATAGGGATGGAAGGGTGTAGAGGATGTGTGTAGCTTGGAATTCAGGGCAGTGATGGTGATGGGCAGAGCTTTTTATGTGTGAATACCACCCCCCTCTGAGGGATATTCAACTGCCGACCAGCTCTCAAGCCGGGGTTCTTTTCACGAGAACAAGTTAACACTACATGAGTTGTCCGTTTACGAGTGGTTGGGGGAGAGGTACAGAGACATGAGGACCGTTTTCATTGGGTAGATCGTTTGAGGCCCGAGACTTGGCTACAGGTGCATGTTTGCACGCAGACGCATGTATCTAATGTTGGTGTCATGATGGTCAGGTTACGATGGGTCTGAAGCATTAGTTCTCACGCTTCTGTATGAGTGCATATAACATAGCCCTTGAGAACCAAGCCGTTGAGCACGACATAGGTTCTATGCTAGCCTGTTTGGTAAGGTATATTGCGAATCTCTCTTTCTCGAGGTGTCATATACCCAGCAACAGCAACGGGATGTGCCGTGAATTTGTCGTTCAGGGGTAGAATCTTAGGCCCCGCGTGGAGCCAGATTGTACCTAGATCTATGTCCTAGGACTCATGAGAGGGTAAAGTTTACTGTCTAGACTGTATTCTCGTAAAGACGGGGCGATGTTAGCGCGAGGGCGTCGATTACACTACCATCTCGCATGTGCGCGTCATTCATTAGGTTTCCCCCACGTTTAACCTAGTGACCATCCCTTGGCCAAAAATAACATGGGGACATGTGAAATGCCTAGACCCTGAAGTGAGATCGGGAAAAAAGGACAATGGGAATGTTGCACTGCAGATCTACGATATCTACCCTTGCGCCTTACGGGGACCGTTATTACCTGACCGCCTCTTATTCCGCTTTCTTCTTCTCTTTTATCCACCTGCTCGCGAGTCTAGCACGTCATAGACGTAGCACAGCGGCTCGGTGTAACAGTATTGTGGGCTGATGGAAGAAAAAAGAGAGTCTCGACCTTTTGCATCGGTATATGCACAGTGACAATTCCACACACGGTATGTTTTTCTTGTGATGCCTTGAGGAACAGGGTGGAGCTGTAATTGGTCGGCAAACGGACCGGTGTGAAAAGCTGCATATGCATGAGATATCCATGGTGTGAAACCATCGGAGCTAATCTTCCTGGCGAAGAAGCCTAAAGCATTTCCCCTCTCCGAGCGATCTCAGACTAATTTGAGATGGGTTAGATGGTCTCAGTAGTGAGGGGACGGGTTGTGATCGAAATGTGCTGCTCCGGAGCTGCACCGGCGTGCTAGTGAGACCATTCTCCGCAGACACGCCCAAGTCATGACGTCTTCCAATTGACTTTTTTTTCACAACGCGTTTCTGAGCTGCATTCTCGATAGCTATAGCTCATTGAAGCTCATAATTGCCAATTGTACACTGCTACAGCTCAATTGTTAGAGTTTACATCACATTCATCATGGGGAAGCCAAATCAGGCTCTGGAGAGCTCTCGAGCGATTGAATTCGCCAAGAACTTGGCTCTCTTCCTCCTCAGCTTCATATTCCTACCAACAAACGCCCTTTTTGCATTGGGAGCTTACCTCTTGAACCGCTTCACCTCCAAAACCTCACAATCTCAAAACGACGGCGATAATCTGGATAAAGTCACGGTTCTGGTTACAGGGGTGAACATGGCCAAGGGTCTCTCTCTCGCACGAATGTTTCATCGTCGAGGCCATCGCGTTATAGGCGCAGATTGTCATTCCCTCTCGCCTGGTCGCGTATCCTTCGCAATCGACGCGTACTATCGTCTCCCGCCTCCTTCAGAAACGAGCATGAATGATCCATATCTCAATCGAATTGTCGAGATCATTCACTACGAAAATGTTGATCTTTGGGTTTCTGTCTCGGATGTCAATGCGGCTATTGAAGACGCTGCGGTTCGGGAAATCATCGAGGCTCGTACGAATGCTAAGGCGATCCAATTTGGCGTTGAGGATATTCGGAGACTTCATGAGAAGGACGCGTTTATCGAGCATACCAAGGGTCTTGGTCTGACGGTTCCGCTAACGGAGGCTGTTGAGGATAAAGAAGATGTTATTAATTTTCTCCAAAGAAATGGAGGTCTTGAACATGAACATGGTGCAAGACAATATCTTGTCAAACCTGTTGGTGTAGATGATGTCGCGCGCTTTGCAATGCCTTTACTTCCTCTTCCCTCCGAAGAAGCTACCCTCGCGCGCATCGAGACCATTCCCTTCGAGACTGCCAAATGCTCCTTCATCATACAAGAGTACATCACAGGTCCTGAATTCTGCACTCACGCGCTCGTCATTCGCGGTCGCGTTTGTGCGTTTGTCGCGTGTCGTTCCGCTGATGTTCTCATGCATTACTCAGCTCTGCCTGTTGATTCACCGCTGAGCAGGGCGATGCTTGACTTTACTCTGAAGCAAGCTGAAGAAGGTGGGGATAGCTTCTCAGGACACATGAGCTTTGACTTCTTGATCGACAGAGAAGATGAAGATGCTGTCAAGTCTGGTGTTGAGAAAGAGGTCACGATATACCCCATTGAGTGCAATCCAAGAGTTCACACCGCTACTGTTCTCTTCAACAACACTCCCGAGATCGTTGACGAGTATCTCTCCGTTCTTACCCCATCTGCACCAAGACCTTTGACAAAGCCACCTGTGTCGCCTACCAATGCCCAGCAATACTACTGGGTCGGCCAAGATTTTGTCGAGCTTGTTCTGTATCCCTTCTACCTGACTCTCTTCCGAGGCACAATGAGTCTATCAGATATCCAAAAGTCCATTCGGGCGTTTGTACAGCACATCATTTACTGGAAGGATGGTACCTTTGAGTCTTGGGACCCTCTTCCTTGGTTGTGGATGATGCATGTCCATTGGCCTGTTCAGTTCGCTTGGTACATGTCTACGGGCTCTGTGTGGACAAAGGTTAATGTTAGTACTGGAAAGGCATTCAAGGGTTAGGCTGTTGGAAGGGATTTGATTTGCTGAAGCGTATGTTAACATGGGTGTCTAACTTGGTTATCCATAATTACATGATGAATGACTAGTGTAGCGTAAATAGTTGAATAGAGATAGATATGAAGCTTTATGTATGAAGAACCTCGTGCACATTTCCCTGAAGGCTATAAGGCGCGATACTGTAGTACATCACGCTACGTCACCGTGCCGCAAGTTGTTAGTTTTATGCTCATAACGTGACGCTATTCCGAACCATGGCCTCGTACGCGAGCTAACGTATAAGCTATCATTAAATTTAAATCCTTGCACCAAACTATTTGCAGCAACTATTCAAGCTCTGTCCCTGCTTTTCCGCCAATGCCACCCAAATCCGGGCCGCAGGGATCAACCCCCCACCATCTGATAAGCCAGGCGTATATACACGCCAGAGTGGTATCCCTATCGTGAAATCCCAGCCCAGTTTCTCACAGACCATCCCCCCTGATTTAGGCTGTGTCCCAAAACGTCGACCCTCTGCAACCATGACCGGCCGTCATGTGTTCCCCCAGATATTGGGCGCTGCTCGATCTGCATGCCGTACACCCTCTCGCCGAGATGCATTCCTGGTACCCGGTGGCTGTGTCCCGAATCCCTGGGACTCTTAATGTGGTTGCAGCCCGTTTTGTTTGATATGTAACGGCAGTTCTAGTGCGGTTGAGGGAGGGATGAGCCATGTACACGTGGCAGGGTGAGTCTGTGCGATCTGTCACCTGCGAGGCATCCTGACGTTTCTGTGCCGTAGTAGTTTTGACACTGTGCAATCATACAGTAGTTTGCTATACCTGAGATCTTTCTAGAATCTTCTTCCGATTCTCCCTTCTCGGTATGGCTGGCTTATTGTGGGAAAGTGGCCCTGTTTTGGTGTCTTGTCAACACAACGGCCTGTCTTACTATTCCGTCTTCCGCATCTCTCACCAGCTACGTAGAGAGATCTCCGAACACATAAATAAAAGAGATTCCTTAAATTTGGTCTTAAGAGCTTTCGAATATTAGGTTTAGCAGTTCAGGAGCAAAACGTCAACATCTTAGGACTAGAAGTCAAACAAGGTTTACTTAGACAGTTTTTCAGCTTGCACACTACACAGATACGTTTAATAGATGGATACGGGTCAATGAAAATGTGTTTGATATAACAGCAGATAGTATGCCCGAATAGTCGCCGCATTCAAGGTTTATGATCTAGTAGTGACATCATTCAAGGAGAACTGAATAAAGAGCACCTAGCGACTATTGAGGATGGCCTTGACAAATCATCTCGGATAGCGACTAGAAGGCCGTTGACTTAGTATATAAAATTCTTCGATTCTATTCTTGAGAGATATGACTAGTCTTTGTAGCTCAAAGACCAGGCCACGGAGATATGATGATGTTTCGAAGAAGGACCAGTATATGAAGACCATCACGATTGAGAACAAGGGGTCAAATTTCAGTGTTACGTAAGTGCAAGATCCTTTTTTATGAGTATCTTAACAATCAATTATCTTCGTGCGTCGCCCAATTCAGGTGCACGCATCATCGCAAATTGTGATGTATCCCTAGACATGTATGTTCAGTTCAACTCAAGCACTCCAACAGTCACACTTACCAAATCTTTCCCCGGGTGATCTTTACAGTCACTCGACAGCGGGAAATACCGTCTAACAGACCATAAAAATGTCAAGGGATTATAGTTGAACACAAATTTGGCATCTGGCGCTTCTTCGCGATATATATCAAGGGTTTCTGGCTATTTTGAGCAAATGCTCTTCAATTTCACAGTCCAGGGGGATTACTGACCTTCGAAGAGAGTGATGACATCTGAAATCTGAGATCCTCGGACTCCAAAGCCAATACCGGCAACGTTCCAGTGCACGTCTTTCATGTGCTTACTCATTTCGGCGCCTGGTATTTCGGGACCTCTCCAGACCGCTGGTCGCCAGTCAGTAACACAAGCCAGTTATTTATTACGATGACTGTACCTCTCACGTTGTATCCCGCCTCCCGTAGCTGGCGTGTATGGTTGAAGATCTGCGCCTCAACAAGAGCGGCATCATAGCCTTGCTGCGTGACATACGTATGCCGACCAGGCAATCCACTTCACGAAACATCAGTAAACATGTCATCAGCAGTCTAGAGGATGGACTCGCGTATAAAAGACATTGACTTCGCCGCATCCTGGCAACGTGGTCACCGAGCTAAAGATGGACCCAAGCGAGAGGAGAGATTGCGAGACAAGCATTTTGAAAGCTGAAAATCCGTAGGTGAGCATCATCAGCTAGCCTGCGCGTTTTATATACCGCTGGCGAACGTCGGTGTCGGCGCCATGAAGCCACTTCGTCTTCTCATTCGTCTCGTCTCAGACATGTTACAAACTCAGCATTTCGTATTGGCTGTGAAGTAGCTGTGGCTTGCCGCCCGCGCATCTGTGTATCACGATGATTGGACGGCGAGGTTCTCAAGGCAAAATCGGCTTCTTAGCGGCGACCGAAGTTGGCCATTGCACAAGCGTTAATTAATTGAGAAAACGGACTCACAGTATGTTAAACACCCTCTCAAAAGCAGCAGAAAATAATAAATAGTTGAGCTTCATATTGACAGCAAGGTAAAAACAACCCGGGCTAAGGGAGGACAGAAAACCTAGGATCTGAATCCTAAGTGATAAAATGATTTAGCCTAAGCATAGGGGACTCTTTGACAAATTTATTGAACACCCTCTTCTAGAGTCTTACAGATTCTTGCTCCCCGTGGTCTGCGTAACGTTGTCTATGAGATATTGACAAGCAAAGAATCAGAAAAGAACTGATCAAGAAACGGCTCCCCATAAACATCTTCCAGATCAAACAAATTATGCGAAACGTTCTCCATCGGCGCATGATCCTCATCGCTATTAATAGGATGTATAAACTTGGTCGCAACCTTGATCGTAGCGCTCGTCGCAGCATAAGTCCCCCCAGCTTTACATAAACTCCCCCAGTCAATGCCTGTCATGGCAGGATCAAGAAGCTCCCACATCATATCTGGCTCAAATTGAATAGTGGCGCTGCTAGACTCATCATCTTGTGGAGACTGTCGTTTCTTCTTAACTTTGATGTTGAGGGTTCGTAGAATCTCGACCTCCAACGTTGTTAGTATCAGTGAGTACTTGGGTTTTGGGAGACTCACCTTTTCAGCAATATGAGGCCATTTTCGCGCCAAGTGCTCTAAAAAGGTCTCACAAATGCCTAGATTCTCCTTCGCCTTCTCCGAAACCTTCCTATCCCTCGCAAACTGAAATATCCACAGTATAGAAACACATCCAGCAACAGCTTGTCCAATTAGAGGATCATTAACCTCAAACTGTCTATCCGCACACATCCTCACAAGTCTAGAAACCCACTCTGCATGGAACAAAGCTTGATCAACTGTATTCTGCAGAAAAGACCGTGGCTGGAAATTCCGACCTGCGCGGCGAAGTGCGACGAGTTGGACGAAGGGGTTGTTGAGGATAGCTTGGGTGGCGTGCATCATTACTTGGAATAACACCCAGGGCGCCCAGTATTCTCTGTTTTCGCTGAGTTCGGAGGGGGGTTGGTCTGGGAAGGGGGCGTTGCGGATGAGATGGCGATGGGAGGTGATGTTTTCGAGCTCGTATAGCTTGACGGTGAGTTGGTTGTGTCTTGAGGTTGCTAGCCATGGATATTCGTTCGCTCCGTTGCGGATGTCGCGAAGGTAGGATATGATACTGCCCCAAACGGAGATATAACCAAGACATGTTGCGACAATCCCCACGTCTTGGACGTTTGCTTCGTATGCATCCGTCAAGTCCGCGCAATACGTCTTCATCCCATGTAGAGTCGTTGGTCGAGGTACGCTCTTGGGATAATTCGGTGCGTGGGCTACTTCGAAGAGGGTGTTACAGTGAGGAGTAAAGGTGCTTTCCAGAACAGCGATACTCCAGTGACATCTAGATAGTGCATCATCAGACTGTCGTGAACCGCTAACCTTTGAGTCTGAGAGCCGAAGTGACTCCAGCTTAGCTGCCATGCCTATCATCATCCAAGCCCGTGAAGACTTTCCAGCTGAACTTTCTTAGCGATGAGTAAACAGCATGAGAATTAACGTACCAATATGATCACACAACGCAAGTAGACACAAAGCCTGCATAACCTCCAGCTGCACAAGCCCTTCCGCGGCCAAATCAACAACTACACTCCTCGCCGACGTGGTGTAGTACTCAATAGCCTTCCCTTCCAATCCATAGTAGAAATTGTGACTGGTATAATGCAGCGATAGAGCTAGGAAGCTCCAACGGAGGTACTGAGGCAACGTCCCGATCTTAAGCTGGAGTCGTTTTGGATCGAAAAGCGGAAGCGGTTGGAAGTAGATCTTCTCACGATAAGCGTTCACAAAGTCTGTTAATAGGTCTGATGGGGGTTCGGGGTTTGCTGGTGACCTGTTCTTGTCAGTGAGTCAATACGGCTCGGAAGATATGTCGTACCATGAGGAGGTTTCAGAGAGCATGGCTGTTATCGGAGGTAATTGCGGATGTATACGCGGTGAGCTCGCATGACCATTCCAGGTATTGACATCTTGGCTTTGATGTCTATTCCCAAAGCCCTGACTTCGATACAATTAGCTAGGACACTGACTCGACCCAAGAACTTACTCTAGCTCATGCCTCGATGCAGTCGGAGATATACTAGCATGCTGCGCTTTAAGAGGTCTGCTTTTCTACATCAGCTCTCTCGTTCATCGTAGCCCGCGCGCAATGACTAACAAGCTCCGAGCGAAAGATCTCCGACTACTGGTCACATGATTCCTAGGCAGATAAGTACACGTCTGGTTCGCCATTCGACAATGCGAACAGCCCGGTTTCTCAGCCGGACATTTGATCTTCTTCTCCCTATCCCCATCATCAGCATCCCGTTTCTATCGCGACTGATAACGTACCGACAGCGCTCACAAGAGCGCCTTACACGCGGTTCGCCCGTTGTCCTCGGCATTAGTGATTCCTTAATCGGAAATCGTTACAAGCAAGTATTGGTAAATGTTCGGAATTCCGGTCAGCTCAGTTCCTGGGGTAGATCTTGAGTTCAAATTCCGGGCGCAGACTAAAAGTGATGGAGGAGAAAAGCGTCGGCCGGCGTCATGAAGATCGGAGATGGAAGCCCCCACAATCTGTCATTGAGAGTGTGTGTGATTCGTCGGTCGGAAAATGTCAGAGAGATAAGATGGCCGAATGGAGAATGTGGAGTATTTATGCCGTGTCACTTGATCGGGATGGATACCGAGAGAGTCTAGAACCGGGTTTGCGAGCCGGTCAAATGATAAGATTGCATCCAGTATCGACTACAGAGCCTCGACTCGACTCGATTAATCTGAGACTTTAAGTATAGCCGCAGTCTACTCAAAGTAGACAAGCCCATCCTCGTCCATTCTTAAACCGACCTCCATAGCCATTCTCATCCTCACCATGCCGACGAGCCATTCTGATTCTTCCTCCACGCCTCATAAGCCTCATCCTCAGGCCACCTCCTCGGCGCATTACAATACTTGCAATCCGGATCATTCGAATAAACAGTCGTCGGTAGTGTTTTCTTGACCTCAGTACAAACGCCATTTCGTTTGTATCCATCGCACTCCCATATTGTATATCTCACCAGTTTGAGAAACCGGCGGCAGTGCTTGCACAGCCATGTCTCTTCTCTTTCTCGGCACATCTTGTGGGATATAAGTGTTGGTTATTTAAGACGGTAGTGTAAAATATTCCAAGCTTTGCTGGTAAGATAGGGGACGTTTAGAAAATAGTTGGTAATTGAGAGGGATGAGAGGAAGCATTTATACTTATGGGGGAAATGTGATTCTGAGACTTGAGATGAAGGGTATCATCATCACTGTTTTTAAAGGTAGTTAAATAATTGCATTCTTTGTCGCCACTTGACGAACTCACATGTTCACTGACACGAAGCATCATTCGCATGTTGTTCACTGTTCACCAGTTATGTGATTTCACTGCCGCCTATAAGGTTAAGCTTCAGGCTGTGAACACAGGACAAGAATGAGACTGTGTCACGATATTGTTTTCCAAACACAAGCTTTTACCCAGAAGCTTTCACGATGATATGTTCACGCACAAAATATGACTCTTATTTGTCTCCCCTCCTGCTCTCTCACAGCAGGATCAACGTCAATCAGTGACATCTGAGCCAGTACTGAGCATCACAGTTCCCCTCATGTAACACCTGATAGCGGCGTTATTCACATAGCATACTTTATGACCTAATTTGCTGTACAATCTTGACATGAAGTACAATTTATATGAGACTACCATGTTGGATGATCCAGAATACATCTTAATTTTGTATCTTAGCATTTTTCGATGGTTTTCATTTGGTTTGTCGTCACGAGACATCACGTATCAAGAATCGCGACCGGCAAACTCTTCGCGGTGTGTAATTTCAGGCAACGATACGAAACAGTGATCATATTCCCTAACAACTATTACTATGTCTTTCAAGCCCCTTCTTCACTCCTTTCCCACCTTTATTCTTCGATAACCTATGTCGCATTGCCCAACCCCATCCATCGTTCAGCTTACTCTGAGCCAGGTATAGCCTGTAACGACAGTATTACATATAACCAGGGCAACGGCTGACGCGATACCGCTAGCTAATGTAATGTTTTATGACTGGTTAATCCTGAGCCTCATACGCCTCCAGCGTCTCATGCACCTCCTGCGTCTCCTGGCCATCCATTCAGCCAGAGTTGCAATTGTTTCATCTCTTGTACGGGTCGACTCGGCATATGGTACCGTAGGCTCCTCACTGCTCTCACTCTCCTCACTACTCTCACTCTCCTCACTGCTCTCAGTCTCCTCACTGCTCTGACTCTCCTCACTGCTCTGACTCTCCTCCTCCATCACACCATCCTCCTCCATCACACCATCCTCCCCCATCTCAATATCCTCCTCGTTCTCACCAATCTCCTCCATCTCGTCATCCTCCTCGTTCTCACCATCCTCCCCCATCTCAATATCCTCCTCTATCTCACTCTTTTCCTCCAGCTCCATCTCGCTGAGCTCACTGCTCTCACTATCCTCCTGTCTGCGAGCATCGGAATCAGTGTATATAGTCCCCTTTCGGTTCGGTCCAAGGAATGGGGAGGACCTAGAAGCCTCTGATGGCAAATCCTCTGGGTCTGCTTTCCCCTTCCCCTTATCCATCGCTGTAGGATATGCAGGCTGTTCGTCGCTTGTAGTAGGTGAATCGTCCGAGGCGTTTGGGTCATTTGACAGATTTCGTTGGGACAAATACTCGAGACCTTCCCAGATCTTCTCATCCGCTTTGGCCAGCGTACCAGGTAACTAGCCCTTCGTGTCAACTTGGGCTGTCTGGGGCCGTGTCGTCATGCGATCGTCTCCGGGAATCCCCGTGTCCATTATTAGTTCCCTCAGCTTCTCTAATCTGTTCATATAAAGCTGAGACTCTGCTCCCACTCGACTTTCGTTCTCACGAAGATTTATGATCTTTCGCTCCACTTTTTTCTTTTGCTTGCGAAGGCTGCAATGCCAGCAGGCGTCCGATCCGACGTAGGACCAGTATTTCTTGTAAGGCCGTATTCTGCGCTGGCATATGAAGCGATCCTTGAGATAGGGCATGTCGTAGCCCGTGTTCTTGCGTTTCTCTTCGTCGGCCTTGTTCGTGTGTACTGGGGGCTTGCCGTTGCATATTTGATGGGTCACGACGTGGATGATGACTCTGGAGTTGCAGTCTTCGCAGCGCTTTTCGTAGCTGGACTTTTGACACATCTTGATCGAGTACGGGGTGCAGATTGTCGATGCTGTTGATGATGTGGGCGGCGAGCTGTGATAAGGATGTTGAGAATGGTTGGTGGGAGGAGGGAATGGCGGACAAGGTTCTTTCGTCGGCGTCGATGCAGTGGATGGCGTAATTATAGCACGCTCGGGCAGTGGTAAGGATGTCGTTCACGATGGCGATGAACATTTGATGCCGGTGGCAGCGTTTGTGTAAATGATGATGATGGAATTATTCGATGTATGGGTCAGAATGCAGATGCAGAGATTGTTGGTTTTCCAACTGGGGTAACTGGAGGGTGATGGAAGTCGCAGTGGGTGAGAGAGGTTGACCGTCAAGGAAGGTGAATAATTCAGGTGCCGAGAAGACTTTGGCTGCCTGGAGTTTAAAATACCCGACCTCCCGACGAGTCTAGGTTCGGGTGTCATTATGCGCATTATCAACTCGTTGATCGGTTATAAGTACAGTAAATTGGACTATGAACAATAAAAGTAGATCGTAGGTATCATGCAATCTCGTCTCCAACATCACTCATAAGAAGTCCCCATCACATCTCATCACCACCAATCCCTTACTCTCGGTGCGTAGTTCCAGCATGCTCCTCCTTATGATGTCCCATTCCACCATCAGTAACACCCGACGGCCTAGCAAGAGTCTCATCATCACTCGACGCCGCAGGTACCGCCGTCTCAATATCCGTACCAGCCTGCTTCCTAATCCTCGACATCTCCTCAGGAGGGGGAGGAACCCACTTGGCACTCTTGATAGGGTTCACCTTTTCAAGATACATGGTATCAATCTCCTCGAGAGTACGTCCCTGTCCTTCAATGACGAAGAAGTAGACCAGCAGACCGCCAAGAACGTTACATCCGGCAAAGACGTATCCGTAGCGGAAGTCAATGTCTTTGGTGATGAAAGGCGTGAAGAAGGCGAGGAGGAAGTTCCAGAGCCAATTACTAGCGGTGGAGAGAGCCATGCCCTTGGCACGATATCGCGAAGGGAAGATCTCAGCCATGATGGTCCAAATCATAGGACCCCAAGTCGTAGCGAAGCCCAAAATGAAAAGACAAGCAAAGACAATCATAGCAATGCCCGCACCCTGCGTCTTGGTTGGATCAGCGCGATCAAGCGAGAAATGACCGACAGATGCGAAAATAAGGAAGCAGATAAACATCCAAGTACTTCCCGCAATAAGCGACTTGCGACGACCGTAGTGTTCAACGATGTACAATCCAATAAACGTAACCAGAAAGTTAATCGTGTTCAGAATGATCTGCGTCTTGTAGCTGTTGATAGACACAGACTGAAAGATGGTAGTACCGTAGTAGAAGAAGTAATTCGCACCAGTGAGCTGCTGAAACATCTGAAGCGACATTCCGATGAAGATACGATAAGCCATGCGGGGCGCCTTAAACATGCCGACGAATTCCTGAACGGGGTTCTGCTTGATGTGACTCTCGGCGCGGAGCTTGGACTCGATCTCTTCCATTTGAGTATGGATCGCCCAGTGATTTGGCGTCGCGCCGTATACTTTGCAGAGCGTTTCGCGCGCGCGATCGACATTGCCATTTCGGTAGTCGAAACGAGGCGTGTCGGGCAGAAACAGAATTCCAATGCCGAGAACGAGAGTGAAGACCCAGCCGACGCCGATGACGATGCGCCAGGATGCTGAGCTGTCGGGATGGTGCGTTACAGTGCCGTAGTTGAAGCACGCAGCCAAGAAAATACCCATCGTCTAAGCAAGCGTCAGTGCAATCCTTGAAAACTTCCCCACAGATCGTCGCGACGTAAAAAACTTGGCATGCCAAGAATTGTAGCACTTACAATAAACAGCTGATAGCAACAAACCATTGCACCTCGAATCCACGGGGGTGCAGTCTCGCCCTGGAACATAGGAACGAGCAGCGACAGGGCGCCGACTCCGAGACCAGCGACCCATCGGCCCATCATGATCTGCACCCAATCCCTGTCTGAAGAAATCTGGATGATAAAGCCAATAGCAATCATCCACGTCCAGCCGGAGATACTATACTTTCTTCCAATGCGGTCTGCCACAGGCGCTGCGATGAGTGCGCCCAGGAGCGTTCCGATGGAGAGCAGCGCGACGATGAGGCCTGAGCGGACGGTACTGAATGCTTTTTCTCCCTTGCTGTTTGTCTGGGCGAAACGGTCGAGAAAGTCTGGCATCTCGAGGAAACCTGAGATTTGACCTGTGTCATAACCGAAGCTGTTCCCATTAGCTACAGCGATTCGAAGTACATGGGAAGAGAACATACAGTAGACCGCCCATAGAGACAAAGGTAGCTAGAAGAAGTGATCGGGGCGTGATGCGAGGTAAAGGCGAGTAATCGAGGCCAGCGAGAGATCTCCTCGCACCAGCCTCTTTTCCCTTTTCAGAGTTTGGGTTCTGGTCATCGAAATGAACAGTGAGGAAGGACGGCGCCATGATGGGCAGTCAAACTGTATCTCTACAGTGTATAGTAGTGTGTTGTAGTTCTAGTGATGATCCAAAGTCAATTGGTGATTGAGTTAGTCGACAACATGGAGGGTGTCGAGGATTTAAATACATATTAATCAAGAATGACGTTATAAACCAAAAGTGTGATACTTCGTGATGTCAGGCCTGAAAAACAGGCGTCCAATGAGCCGCACGCCGATGCCCATCCTGGCTCTCGTGGTCTCGAGACCACGAAATCGGTCCGTCCCAATTTTTTGCTTCTACCAATTCTGTGGGGTTTAGCAAGGGGAATGCACACAATGGGTCAATAATTGGATAATGGAGTAATGGGGTACCACCTCCACGGGGTTGTAAAGCTGGGGAAAACCCGAGGCCTTTGACCTCTGACAACCTCATGGCATCAAAGGAACGGCGTCTGTTTGGTATGACGATATGGCCTTTGGGAGGTTGTAGTGGCTGCAAAATTAACTGAAACGGCCTGTAATGCATTACTCCTAGTACTTCTGATTGGGGGAAATGTCCCCGTGATGGCGGCTTGGGTGTCAGTTTTTGGTTGCAAGCGTTAGTGCCCTGAGTGCCACTAACCCCTGTTCAGTACTATTCTGGATTTGGTTGACCATCAAAACATGACGACACCCGAGGGATCCGGAGAGACCATGACATTTGCTTCAATGAGCATCAGTTCATGACATTCTCATGTCGAGATTGACTCTGGCTCAAAGTCAATCGACTTGGACGACAACACATCTCTACTCTCAGATCTCATCGTTAAACTCCTCTGGGAGACAGTAGATTATCGCCCAGCCGTCAAAATCTCTTGTCTAACCTGCCAAGCCCCGTTTGCCGATCTCCCATACAAATCTTGGCAATGACGCCAATCCCAATGCCCGACGATCTCATCCATTCTCTCCGCAGAATCTCCAGGTACCACGACACTTGCAAGAACTTCTGGACACTGTACCTTGAAAATTACCCGCTCTTCGTCTCCGAACGGCCCTGCCTCGGCCGAAAGCACTTTTATCTTTCTTATCTCTCCATACCCCGTGTTCCCCCATTCTCCATGGTCACTCATTGCAACTGTAAGTGTGTTGTTTGACTGTCATGGGATCTGGGATGCATGTATCCTTCAGCCGCCTCCGGATGTCCGGTATTCCCAGCGCCACTACGTCATAGGCAGATTCTTACTGTTAAGGATTTCTAACCAACTTCCCCAGAAAACCAGTTTTTATGCTCGTAATTTACCCAAAGCGTAACTTAATTCCACGTGCTTCCCAAACCCACAGCTCGTTTATCTAAGCAACCGTTTGCATTCATTTCCCACGAGTCAATAACGCATTGTTCTGGTAGACATACTAGTATCATGTCATTGTCGGGGAATTTAATCTGCTAGCGCGGTGGTATGCCGCTTTTCTTACCCTACACAAATGGCTCTTCGTGTTCGCATCATGGTGTACCTGAATGCCGAGCCATCCGTAGGGCTATCAGCTTTTCTAAGAGTTAAGCAATTAAATCTTTAATGCTGTATCACTTGACGATCTGCGTTTTTCATGGTATGATAAAAGGGCCGACAGCGACGCGTAACATCGAAAGTCGATAGTCGGCTTCACGGTACCGTGAGAATGGGAATGTTATTGGAGCGATTGGTGGCCCATGGGGCCCCATAGTCGGGAATATACGGTTATTGAATTTTGTACGGAGTATTTGGGACAAGCTTATCTTGTGCTGCTTGACAGTGCCGAGGTAAGTTACCGGGTTGTTCGGTGATTAGGTAAAGGCGATGATACTGGAAGTGCCTATCACGACAAGGTGAATTGAAGTAGGGGTTTGACAGCAAATCTGCCCACCTTGGAGCATATATAGGTTGTCTCAATATCATATGACTCTGTTGATTGTGCTCTTATCGCACCTCATTTTATACCAATTGTCCTAAACCAGACACGCTGGACTTGCGACGCGTTCGTGACATTCTCGCCCTGTCGAGGCATCATGACCTCGATCCGTTGAGGCTATGCGCATATTGCCTTCCAAGACCTGAAGCCGATTGGGATGTTTCGGTGTGTTGCCTTGATATGTCTCGTTGAGATGTCATAAGCTTCAGCTATTAATCAACTGGCAGAAAGTCTGCTGAGCTAGTGAGGTAGAGATACCACGTCTTGAATGTTATAACTCTCTTCACTCAACACATATATAAATGACCGAAATATTAGTCATTGCACCATTCCCAAGCCTATCAAAAGACCAAGTCAAGCATTAATTTATTCAATATACCCTTATCTATTTATCTCCATGAGCCTATCAATGTCTCTTGAAATCACTTCTTCTGATCCTTCAACTCCCCACGCTCTTTGACAACCCTCGCAACCTCATCGCCAACTTCCGTCCCCAACCCTTCAAAACCCTTGACAACACCTTCCCTATCCCCCTGCCCCATCTCCTGACTCATCTTAAACTTTCCCTCCAACTTTGTAACCTCAATCTCAATCCCAATAATATTCCTCTTTAACAATTCAACATACTTCTCCGGCGCATCAGACACCTTCCACTGACTCTCAGCCGTATACCCCATCGCACCCCTCTCGTTATGATCCGTAAGATCACTAATCGCTTTTCCCAAAAACGAAGACGTCTCTTCATTGTTCTCATAGTAAATCCTCGCTTTTCCATAAACCTGCGCCGCAGCGTAATTCCACGTCGGCACAACCTTTCCATTCGCTGGTTTTGTCTCGGTGTAGAATTTGGGGGTTACATAATGATGAGCCGGCTTTGTGAAGATTACTAGGACTTCGTCTTCGAGATAGCTTTTTAGAGAGGGGTTCGAGGTGCAGTGTTCGATCATGGCTTTGCTTTGGGGGTTTTGACGAGCCAAGTGCCCGCGGAGTCGACCGAGTTCTGTTTCGCTGGATTCATCTTTGACGTCGAGAAGAAAGGGGATGTGGCTGCTTTGGAGGAAGGAGTGGGTTTGGGATTTTATTCCGGTTGTGAGCATTCCGAGGGGGTTTTCGTGGATGAGACGGCGAAGGACGCGGAGGTCTGCTTCGGCATGGGCGGCGCGGATATACATGGTTGGTTTGTTGGGTATGTCTCTTATTCTTGTAGTGATTTCTTGTCAAATGGAGATATTGAAGTCTTTATACCAGTGTAGGATGAACGGATATCGAAAGTAATAAAGGTTTTGGCGGAGGAGGCGGGCCGCCAGTATGAGAGGGCGTAGTTCACATCGACCGGGCCGGTCTGGATCGGCGAATCACAGGTACAGTCATTCTAAGCAAGGTCTAGAGCGAATTGGTGCCGAGGGGTTTGTCATTGGTCATTCACCTAGTGTTATCGGACCTGCTTCCGAAGGTCAAAAACACCTGAGTGAGAGTTTCATCAATTGAGTCTCATTATCTCGGCGTTGAATGCCGAACAGGGTTGAGAGGCATGTTTGACAATTAATCTGTCATTTCGCTTGTCTATCTCATTGCCATATCGTGAGCCACCCAACGCCAAATTCACTAATCCATGACTCATTGTCGAGAGTCTTTTGCATCTATAAACTCTTGACCATGATGTGGTCAGTTTGAACAATAGACCCGATGGTAAAATCATGATCCCCGACCTGTTTATAACCCCATTTCTCATACGCCCTTATCGCCCTCGGGTTCTCCTCCCAAACACCAAGCCACAAATTATTGAACCCCTGCTCCTTCGCCATGCTCTCAATGGCCTTCTCCAAAGCCTTTCCAACACCAGCGCCATGAGAATCAGGATGTACGTAAATCCTCTGTAACTCAACGGTCTTTTCCATGTTTTCTACGCAGGGTTCACTGCTCCCTCTGGTGAGATATGCGAAGCCGAGGAAATCATCGTCGGAATTTGTGGCGATGATAACGTCTTTGTTAGGGTCATTGAGGTCGTTGACGATTGAGGTTTCTGTGTAGGATTCTTCAAGGAAGGCACTGAGTTCGTGGGGTTCGACGGAGTGTCCGAATGTTATTGTAAAGACATGCGCGCCTAGCTCTGCGATGCGAGCGGCGTCAGTGAGTGTTGCAGGCTTGATGATGACTTCTTTGTGAGGCTGTTGGAGGTCCTTGGCAGCCATGATGAGATTATGTGGTGCAACGCAGCTAAAGATAACGATTCAGTAATAAATACTGTGTAGCCGGGGTAGATGTTGGAGGAGTTGGCGGTGAGTGGATCTGCAGCTTTCGCATCTCAAAAATTAAGCTTGGCTGGTCGGCTTAAAATACTTAAACAGTTCCAAAAAGGAAAATTAGATAAACACTCCGAGTCAATTCCCCAAAAACCATGCAGATCTGAACGAGTGGCTTCTGGAAAGATCTCGCCGCAGGTCTCGGCCCTTCTCCCGACAATGACTAGCGCGCGCCCTTGATGTCAAAATCGATGGACCTCGCCTTTAGATTGACCATTTCCGGGACCGGATATGCAAAGTTATGACACCAGCTTGGGTAGATTTCTGCATTGAGGTTATTTCCTATGGATTTTGCTCTCATCCTGTATCGATGCATTTTGCTCGGAGGGCGCGCAGAATTACAACCATTTGCTCTATACTCGAACCTGGGAATGCCCATCTTTCGCAGATCCTTATTCCCTTGTCTTGTAGTTGGTTGAGATCCGGGACTCTGAGGGCATCTAATCTTGAGAAGGCTGCAAATGAGAGGAGTAATACTACTGCCATGGTCCTAGAACTGTTAGTAGTTGTTATTGTATGCTTGTCATGAACATACCCATGTAAGAGATTCTCCAAAGATGCAGTCGGCGCGTGCACTGCAAATTCAACTGCATTGAGGTATCTACGGCAGTGGACCAGACATTGTCTCGCATTCTCGAGCGTGGCGGGGTTCGGCTGTGTTCCTGGTGCAAGAGCACAAACCTGATACAGGAAAGGCCTGTAGATAATATCGCCTGTGGTGTGATATCGTATAGTAACCATGGTATCGTCAATGCCTATCGGTGGAATCTCAAGGTTTGGACGGATACTGTGAGGGAGGAGATGATACCATGCACCCAGCTGACGATTCAACTCGTGAGCTAGATTTGGGAGACTAGACTGTGTTTCTTCAGAGTTATCGGCTTGATTGTCGCCCGTACCTGGTTCGGCTTCTGCGTAGAGGACGTAGTGAATGCGATTCAAGAGGCGACGGGACGAGAGATCGGCGAGCCAGCGGTGCATATAAGGTTCGGAGGGACCATCAGACCACGGGTAGGGGAGTTTATCGACGATCTTTTCGATGCCACTGCGAGGGAGATGATGCTCTGCTAGAATATCGCTGAAGATACTTAGAGAAAACCTTGACAATGTGAATCCGATGACTCACCATTCGAGCACAAGAATGGCCCAAAAGACTCGCAGAATTGACTGGTCCTGCGAACCATCTCGCAGCAACTTCTCAGATCTAAAACGTCAGCACACCTCTCAATCACACTAAAACTAGACACACCTTATCCAATAATGCTGCACATCAGTCGACGCCATATGCACCAATCTCCACGCAAGCAAAGGCCTTGACAAATAACTATAATACAGCGCAGCGAGATACAACGCCTGCGGTAAAAGCGGATCACCACCAAACGAGCACAACGACTCCGTGAGCAATAATCTCACAGCCGGTGTGAAGAAATATACTCCAGGGCTCCAGCTTGCATCCATACGATTTGGCGTCTCGGCCGCGACGGAACCTAGGGCGAGAACAACGAGGACCAGGGAGGAGGGGAGATCAGGTCGTGGGCCGTGGTCAACGGTTCTGTCGTATAGATCGTAGAAAGATCGCTGGTCAAGAATGGGATGGAAGCGATGAACGAGCTGAAAGTAATTTCTGACGAGATGATCTGTTTCGTTGGGTGATAATGTCGGTAGGTCGATTTGACTCGCTGGAACGGCGTTTAATCTCAATCCTTCAGGGACCGGTCTTCTTAACTCAATATGAAGAAACAGATCTGAAGGATAATGGCCAAGGAGTGCTTTAGCAGGCGCAGATCTCAGCAAATTTCCCGTCGTGGATGAGTGAGAAAGTGGAATGTCCATAGTCGTGTTAAAGACATTGTTATTGGCGAATTGCGACAGCGATGTTTGTGTCCCAGGCCCTGTTGAGTGAACAGATGAAGCGGGTACTATTCCATCTTCAGGGCTGATCGGTTCGTTGTGTCGTGTTACAGGATATGGTGCATAGGGCGTTGAGGCCGGATAAGGAGTTGACGCTGGGAACGGTGTTGAGATGGGACTCCGATCCCGCTGACGAGCTATAGCGGACTGAAAGGTTGACTCAAGAGATTCAAGACGATCAAAGATCTCATCAACGCGATCAACTGGGATCGCAATGCGCCTAGCTAGATCAGTCTCATACCATGGATTATGAGGGTGAAGCTCACTTTGACTCATTTCCTTCATCGCGATACTCGCACTCGGAGTTGTTCGCCTCTTCGCAGAGGGTACAAACAGGCTGTCTGCCATCACATTTCCTCTTCCTGCATCAATTAGTACCCGAATAGTATAGCACTTCTTTACCAGGCATTGACACACCTCTTTCTACAGTAATTGCAGGCTTTGGCGGCTCGCTTCCGCTTCGCAGATTCCATGCCTGCCTGTTTTGTGTGTCACACTGGGAAATCTTTGCCGGGGCGGATGTCAGGCGGAGTCGGCGGCTGGTCCTCCGCCTCCTGTTGGGGGCGGAAGAACTTTGTGCCTTATCACTCGAGATAAGAGAAGAGAGCCGACTTGTGTACTCTTATCGATAAGTGACTGGAAAAGCTTTTGTCCGGGCATCGAACCCAGTTACCCTGAGCTTGTTCATTAAGCTATCTATTGACAGATCCAAATAATACAAAATGCCATCATTTCAAGTTGTCTGAGTAGCAGAGATTATCCCTAGCTTATTCTTAATTATCCAGTTGCTACTTAATTGTGAGAGATCATATGTTTTACCCGTGCAATGATGGATATGGCTTGTCTGCTGGTATCACAGTAAACATTGGTTGTTCCCCCTAGTGCTGCCCTCAGTGTTCAAGCTCACACTTCGGAGTTATCTTCAGTCATGTAGCGCGAAAAACGATTATGGAATTGTTCTCTTGATTAATCTTATCAGAGAAAATGGCCTATGCTAACATTTTATCCCTGCGCTAATTCAATGGAGACCTCCGCATTTCACCATCCAAGGCTCTGATGACGAAGTGGATAACGTGCAATCCCGGGGATTTGACAAGCTAGCACGCCATCCCGAACTCCCATCGATCTACCAAATTGCAAAGAACACGGACCTGATCACATGGCACTGAAGCCAAAGCAATCAACTGCTCGGCCTGTCGGAAAGTCGAGACATGGTGAAATTGTAAGCTTTGGTCACCTCATACGAAAGGGCATTCATTACCGAGTGTAGGGAGGACTTGTCCGAATCAAATGCTTGCGACAACCGATATCTCGGAGCTCAAAGAAGTTCCTTGACGCCCGATCATCCAATCATACCAATAATGGAACGAGATCCGAGTCACTCCGAGTTCCGAGTCGGTCGTCGACCGATGATACCGATGAGGCAACGTTATCGCACGCGCAGCTCTGGTCTTACTATCCAATGGATTCACAAGCTAAAGTGACACCATCGACCATGATGAAAGCGCAAGTCCAACGGCATGACTCACTAGACCTACTGCGTACCTGGTTCTGCGGGGTCAGCTCGCAATGTCGTAAGTAAAATGGCGGATTGTGCGATCTGATAACGCCTGGTGGGGACTAATGGCATCATATATAAGGAAAGCATAGAAGCCCAGACGAAGGAACTTTCTCTTCACTAAAGACAAGACTGCTTTGTTAAGACAGAAATAACATAGCTCAATATGTCGACTACTGCTACTATCACCCAACAGGCCGAGCGCATCGTGCCGCTCAATGTCGAGGCCAACAAGTACCCCGAGCCTCTGAAGGCATCGGGGGCTCTTGATAAGTTCACATTTGAAGAGTCAACACCTGTCATTGGACGTGAATATCCCAAAGTCAATCTCGTCGACGACATCATCAACGCTCCAAACGCAGATGAACTCATCCGTGATCTTGCCATCACCAGTACGCTACCTCCCCAACCCCCAAGCTCATCTCTAACAACCTCAGTCTCTCAACGTGGCGTCGTTTTCTTCCGCGCTCAAGACAACCTGACAGATGAACAGCACAAGCAACTCGTCCACCGTCTCGGCCAACTAACCAACAAGCCCAAGGACTCAACCCTCCACATCCACCCACTTCTCAACAGCACCAATGAATTCGGCGTAGACGACAATGAAATCAGCGTTATTTCATCAAATGTGGAGTTCTTCCAGGACAGGATCAAGGATCGTGACGATCGAAAGCAAGGCGCTGCAAGCTGGCACAGCGATATCCAATTCGAGCAGTATCCCGCTGATTACACGAGTCTGCGACTCACAAAACTCCCGGCCGGAGGTGGTGATACCCTCTGGGCCTCGGGATATGAGCTATATGATCGATTTAGCGATCCTTACCGAAAGTTCTTTGAGGGCTTGACCGCCACATTTTCTGGCGAAGGGTTCTTGAAGGCGCGAGATGCGAGACCAGATCATTACAAGGTCTACGAGGAACCGCGAGGAAATCCCGCCAATATCGGTGATGAGCTCAAGGCCATTCACCCCGTTGTCCGCACCAATCCCGTCTCGGGATGGAAGTCTATCTTTGCGATTGGAAACTTTCCCAAGCGCATTAATGAGCTGAGCGAGCGCGAGAGCAGAGAGATCTTGGAGTCGCTGTATAAGAGGATTGAGCAGAACCATGATCTGCAGGTTCGCTTCCGCTGGAGAAGTCCCAACGATATTGGTAAGTACCCTAATTCAAATGGTGGTTGAAGGTGATGCTAATGATGTGTAGCGTTCTGGGATAACCGCAGTGCATTCCATAGCGCGACGAATGATTACGATGGTCTTGGTGAGCGCACGGGTCACCGGGCTGTAGGCATTGGTGAGAAGCCTTACCTCGATCCTAACAGTCTTTCAAGGACCGAGGCTCTGAAGACAGCTTAGTATGTGTCTTGAAAATATTAGATAATGAATTGCATGAGATTTACTTCAACTTGGCCTCAGACCTTTACCGAAATGCATTGAACAAGCCTCGCTGAACCTCTTGATGCACGTATCGCACAGATCCCGAAGGTGCTCTTGGCTTGCAGTTAAGCAAAGCGCAGCACCCGATGTAGCCACCTTGGCCGCGGGAAGGTATCTGCCCCTGCAGGTGTACCGTGTCTCCGGCGGGGACATATGCTCCGTCTGTGACGGGCCCCGGGGGTACAAGAAGACTTCTAACGTTAAGTTAAGGTGCTAAAAATACTTAGTCTAAGATCCTCTATATCTATACTAAACTACCTTATACTAAGTTTACCTAAGTTTACCTAAGGCTTTTTGTCACCTAGGATACAAGTCCTAAGTTTTATTGCATCCCCTTGCGGGCTAACCGGGACTGTTAAAATATTCTGGCGAAATGCAGGACAGTGGATCAAAGTGTGATTCAAACGACTGCCAAGGACGATCATCGGGGCCAACGGTGAGTCGAAGAGGTTCTACTATTTGCCACCGGACCTACTACCTTAATTCTGCCTTTGATCGATTGACATCCATAAAGCAAAATACTTAGTTGACATTGACCAAAATTCTATGCGAAGTTCAATTATGCATTCTCATTCAGCATGTCCTGAAGCCGCCGCTATCGTGTGCTTCTCTATACATCCTCCGTCCTCAGTCTAGACTTTCGTTTCTGCCCCCAAGGCCACACAGCTGGCTTAGACCATCCTTCGGGTGATTCATAGAACGGGAGCCCAGTTAGAATCCATGCGTTGGGCGAAAACTCCGAAGCTGAGTGATCCCTGTCTCGGTTGGATGATCTTTTCAGCCAAATTTACGAGCCCTTACTATGATATGATTGGTACGTGCGCTGCGGCTGAGATCCTCAACATCCTTTTTTTGTTGATACTAACGAATTAAACTCATATGCGGGCATTTATAATTATTCACTGTTCGCATCTCGACTAACCTCCTCGATAAATTAATGTGATAACAGTAACGAGGCTCCTTCTAACTATGAATCGGACCCTTACTCTCAGTTTCAGCAATGCCAGTCCACTTAGTGTATTTACAGATTTTCACAGAGTGGTTCCAATTAGCCAAGTTTTGTTGAAATCTAGACCTTCGGATGGACACAAAAGTGCGGGATATATGGAGTATCCTCCAGGTGCGTTGAGACCCTGGTGCTATCTTTTGGGGACCAATCATGCGGATTTACATGAGCCAATTAAACAGAAAGCCAATTGCAGATCTTATTACGCTTCAGTCTACTTTGAGGCCTTGGGGACGTTTGCTTGGGGGCCGTATCAATCTGGAAGCTAGCAAACCGCAGATGGTGACACTCTCGCATTGAACGGACGGCAGAGCACACCGCATATTTGCAGTCCAGTGGCGTAGTAACCATGATTGCCACATCATGGTGAGAGTTTAAAGCTGGAGAAAGATCCACGCCTAATGACACCCCTTCTCAAGGGACATTGCGACTATAAGTATCTCGATAACTCCTCATCTTCCCGTCTTCACCTGCACCCAACACCACCTTCTTCTGAACTTTTATACCAACCCTTCTTGCCCAACATGCTTTTCAACGTCTTCACCACCGCAGCCATCGCTCTCCTCGCTGCTCCAGCCCTAGCCAACCCAATCGATACTCTCCCCGCTGGCCTAGAGTCCCACCTCGAGAGCCGCGCATCCGACGTCACGGCTAGATTCTGGAAACAAACCACATGCAAAACCGAACGATCCAAAAAACCTTTCCAGAGTGGGCATTGCATCAAAGACCTAGCTGGCAGAGACCATGGCGTTAGCATGGCGGAGAGAAAGAAAAGTAGCTGCCATAGTGAGTTATCAAACTTGTCAACACGATATTGAGGTCCGCTTACCAGCTTTCGCTTCAGTGATCAGATACAGAGAGAAGAACTGTCAGGGCTATTCTGAGAAGGGCCTCAATCTCTACGATTGCTTCAACATTGGAGATGAGTGGAAGTCTATGAAGTTCCAGTGTTAGAGTCGATGAGTCATACTCTTTTAGACGACATGAAATTGTTTTTTAGTTCAGCCCCTCTGCAATTTGGTGAAGCGAAGGGACATAAATGTTCACGATATGCCGTAGAAGAGTAACATAAATATGACTACCAGGTGTAGAAAGGGATAACGTAGTTGGTATAGAGACTACTAAGTAGAATTATAATACATTTTTAAGTAAGTAAACCATTTATTAGCTTAAGTTAATAATACTCTCTCGTTTTCGTCATTCATCCCAAGCTTAATCGGCATCGTCAAGAGTTTGCTACCCTCATTCTCTTCCTCCTCGCCATTTGCAAGTCTCCTCACCTCTGAAGCGTGATCACCTACCACTGGGGAGGCCAATGCCAAAGCTACAAACTCGGATATTGTGTCTCGAGACTTGCCAGGCCGTTCCCCACTGACCCAGAACATGGCTATATAGAATCCAAACACAATTACCAACGCCACATGAATGAAAAGAGCTGTGATGGCGAAGTATACTGCTGTGCTTTGACGGCCATAACCCCACCCATACCTATAGACTTCCCAGTCGATAGAGACTGGCTCATCGACGTCAGTTGCCTCGAATACTTCCGATCCAGGGTTGCCGTCTTCGTCAGGATGCGGCTCCCAGAATTCTTCTATGCCCTGTGACGAGCCGTTCTGGAGGTTCTTGGTAATCAAGCGCATCTTTAGACTAATAGCGTTACGAGACATACCATCAACTATAGCGAGGGAGAGTATAGCAGCTACAGTCTTGGAAATCTCGTTTATATAGGATTCAACCTTTGACTTATCAGTCGTAAAATTTCCTAACTTTCGACCAGTTGCTGTATTGAATGGTGGAACAAAGTGATTGGGAATAAAGTCGTCGTCATCCTCATCGTGGTCGTCGTCAGTTTTAATAAAGACATCCATTAGATTCTCAATTTTTGTGACGTCTCTGGTTCCGTTCTTGACGTTATAATGATAAATTGTCTTGAGATTGAGTGATTCAGCCCAAGATGTATCAATCACGACGTTTGGTGAGGTGAGCCCTCCAGGAGGACCAGATGTGTTTTTGGGATCCCAATAACGCCTCAGTGACATTAGGTCTGTAAAGTTACTGTGGATTGTGTTATCCATCGTGGGATCGTATTCAAGGGATACATCCACCCAGCGGGCATCAATCATGCATGGGAGGATGATGCTGTCGAGTTTTGCCTTATCCTCTTGGAAGTAATATGCGGGGACTGTTGCAACTGCGGCCAGAGATAGACTGGGATCGTCAAACAAAGATGAAGCGTCGACCCATCTCAGAGTAGGGACGTGAAGTGTGGATTCTGTGTGATGCCAATCCTTTCCTTCAGCGTCTCGGCTCCCCATTCGTTGGTAGTGGTCCGTGTCCTCTTTGTCAACAATTTGACTGAAGTTTCTGAGATTGTTTGCCTTGAATATTGGATCATGTATCTTCTTGGTGGCATTGATCCAAGAGAAGGGGGAACACTGAACCTGTATCAGTGGTGCACGAATATCCTGGACTTTTGGCCGAAATTGTGGGCGCTCTATATCGTTTACCTTGCCCACTTTCTGTTCTAGGATATGGTTCCAGAGCAGACCCGCTATCATCGCGATTGAAGTATGGGAAGTTGTGGCGACAGCAAGACTCTCGTTTTCTGCGATATACTCGTTGAAGTCCAGGGTTGAGCTGATCTTCCGGTACGACTTAGATACTGGTAGTTTGATCTGGGTCTCGAGATCAATCCCGTCTGTTTGATAAGCTCTAAGTAAGGAGAGAAGGGTGCTGTAGCCTCCTCCAGGACATTGATCCCAGCTAGGATCACCCGCACACCTGCCACGCGGCGTCAAGAATGACGGAAACACTCGACTCGCATTTCCGGTGATCAAGGTTGTGAAGTTCTGGGCATTGAAGGCATCGTGAACTTTCCACCAATCAAGTGTCGGAGTGAGCAAAATAGCGGACGATGGAGCAATAACGTTGGCATAAATAGCGGCCATCGCAAGACCTATAGCGAAGAGAAAGTTTTGGTAATGCGAAGGCTTGTGCAAGGCACCCCAAAGCCCTTTTGACCAGAGCCAAGGGACTGAGCCAAACCGATATACTCCATCCAGGACGCCAAAAGACACACCCTGGCCTCGAAGCATATGCCTTATAATATGAAATGCCATGGCAGTTAGAGATGCTTGGATGAGAGCTTCATGGATCTTGGCGGCAAACTGGAGAGCTGATGTGTTTGATTCGGCCTTGATCTCCATTCCGAGTAGATCAAGCTTCGCGGTTTGGTCAAACCAGTATATCTCTCGAAGTCTGAACTGAACAATGGCGATAGTAATAGCGACTGCTAAAACGTGAACCGCTACTGATAGGATCTGTAGTTTATTCTGGTATGGTATTGTAAATCTTCTGGGCTTGGAGATGGAATTGACGAGATTTTCCCTTGACAAAGACGACCCAGTTGGAAGCGTGTTCAAGGGTATGCTGTCCGATGAAGTGGTGATAGGCGAAGTGAGAGGGTAGTTCGGTACTGAAAGTAGGCGGTCAGTCGCCTTGACCGGCGTGTGGCTTTCTATGTCGACCATTCTAATGAGGCTTTGTGACAATATGAAGATTGTCACTGGCGTTAAGTGCTGTCTTAGCTTTCCCAGACAAGGAATGAGATCATAGCGCGTGGAAGGCTCAAGCCAAGAAGGAAACAGACTAGATACTCTGCTTTAGAGAGTAGTAGCGTATTTAAGAATAGGAACTACCAGAGCCTTACGAGATATTTGCAGGGTAAATCTTCTGCCAAGAGCTGCAAAGACTCAGCTAGAATAAAAATAGCCACCAACCTGGCGTTCTAACCGTAAGCCTGGATGATGGGGCGTAGGGTTACACAGGGAGAATGGTTTTCGCAACACTCTGACTAGCACCGGAGGGATCGGGGACCTCCAAGACAATATTTAGTACAAATGGGACTCCTGGGCTGAAGAGTAAGGTCTTGAAATGTGGGCTTTGTGCTACATTGACTACCCAGTAAAATATTTCAAAGTACTCAGCCCCCAACTCACATCATCCCACCTAACTGCGAATTTAACATGGGGGTTGAAAATAGCTACATCTATTAAATAAAGTACTAGTAAACGCGAAAGCTATATAAGTTAAAAAAGAAAAAGAGTAGAAATTTAACTTACTCTTTGAGTATAGAATCTATAGAAAACCTTCTCAAAACTGTATCATTTTTATTCTGAGTAGCGTTGCTGTGCCTAATCAAACGACAAGCAAGAATATCATTCTTATTCTTCACAACAAGACTACAGTCATCAATTCGGGGCTGACTTCTACATTTGATGCGCCTACTGGGGCTGTACCTTGTGGTGATCCTACGTGTCAGCCTGCATATTGATTCGGCGACCTGCAGAGCCTCGTGAACCAGGCTGCCCGGATTCTCTCACTTTAATACCTCGGTAAACAAATGAAACAAGACAACCTAATGGTGCCGGTCAAGGAGTCGTTGCTCTCATAAGTCATATCTTTATCAGGCGGGACAGTCATGACTTGAAAGAGAGATTTGGATAGAAAGCTCACGACTTTTATAACCTTGGAAGCTATGCCAAGAAAATAACTGCCCTACGCTGGCTTATCTGAAGCCGATCCATTTCATCATTCACTCTATGGCGCTTAGCATAGCAAAATCGGCGGCTGAAAACAAATTCCCCATCTCATCCTACCTGTAGTTGTCTTCAAGAACCCGCGACAACTTCTCCATTTCATCTCGTTGGCCGTAGCCACCTTATTCTTAGTCTTGCGAGAGATCTAAAACGGGCCATTGAATGTGACTACTGTGTATGCGCCGGCCGGAACAAAAGCTTGTTGGCAGCCCGGAATGATTCTCGGGAAGTTTTGACACATGTATCTGCATGAAATTGCCGCACCCGCAATAATTACTTGGCTTTACTGGTTGGAGTTTGGATGCCAAGATGTATGGGGCATTGGCATAGAGGGTATCATTGGCTAACAACGTCTTCTCGGTCCGTTTCTCTACTAGGTCAAGCAATTGACACGCAATGAGGCCTCTTTACATGCGGCTATTTGCTATGTTCCAATATGTGAGTTCATATGCAAATGGGATGGAATGAGAGCATATATAACTACAAGCCTATCTTGCAAGGGTCTCTCTCAAAGCCCCAAGATTAATCCCCAGCCACAAAGATGATACTCCCATGCTGGAAGTTCTTCAGCTTCCTCACAGCAGCCCGACTCTGCGAACTAAACGAACGAGAGTCCGATATCACGACATGGTGGCACGAGAACTCAGTCGTCAACACCAATACTTCGGTAGCGGCTGATGAGGTGCGTCGTTCAAGACGATACAATGTTTCTGTCTCGATCGCGGGTGAAGACGACTTTCATCACTCTTTCGTCTATGAGTCCATTCCTCGAAATGGCAACGGGAAAATGTTCGATCCAGTTGAGCCTGGGAAAGAGTATGATTTTGCGGACGGAGATGGAATTACTATTGAAGCTGACGAGGGTATCAACATGGCTTGGACGCAATTCATCTACCGGAAGGATGTCGATGTTCGGATTGTCACTACTGACGGGTCTTCCATTGGGCCAGTTTCCAACGTCATCATTCGCCCTGTTGATCTTGGCTTCAAAGTCAGGAATCTAAAGGATGATACTGTCCTGATTCGGGTGCCTTACCAAAAGTCCAGGGCCAGATTCTCTGTTGAGTTCAAGGATGACCTCTTCACGTACAGGTCTAACGGCACTGACTATGTGAGCGATGGCGGTACCATTGTCAGTGAGGAGCCTAGGAATGGTCTCGTCATTTTCGCCAGTCCGCCTCTTCCCAAGGATCTGATTCCCTCCAAGACATCCAACAATATACAGGTCATCCGCCCAGGCAAGATGACGCAAAACACTTTCGGGTCCAAACCAACCATGATCTTCGAATCGGGCATCCATTGGATAGAGAAGGATGGTATTCTGGGCAAGGACCATATCAAGTTGAATCCGAAAACTCACTATGTATATTTCGAGCCTGGTGCATATGTCAAAGCAGCTCTGGAATACACAACAACGCACCCCACTTTCCATACGGTTGGGTATGGAGTGCTGTCGGGCGAGAACTATGTATACATGGCCAACACCATCAAGAACTACACCGCTGTGAAGGACGACCGGTCTAGTCTCCGTATGTTCTGGCACCAGTCCGTGATGGATAACCAGACATGGCACTGCATTGGCCCCACTCTCAATTCGCCGCCGTTCAACACCATGGATCTCTATCCAATGCACAGTACTCCTCATGAGGAAGACAACAAAGTCAGCGCACATATACGCGATTACAAGCAAGTCGGAGCATATTATTTCCAAACCGACGGAACTCAGATATATAGGGGTTCAGTTCGCGATGTGTTCTGGCATGTCAATGATGATGCTATCAAATTATATCACTCAGGAGCCCAACTCCACGGTCTGACGATCTGGAAAGCTCGGAACAATGCGATCATTCAGATGGGTTGGAAACCGCGTAATGTCAGTGACGTATTGGTTTCTAAACTTCGCATTATTCATAATCGGTGGATCAAGCCCGATGCATATGTTCCGTCGGCTATTTTGGGCGCATCGCCATTCTACGGCGATCCAAAGGAGATCGATACTCAGCGGACCATGCAAGTCAAGATTGACGACGTTGTGTGTGAAGGCATTTGTGCAGCTCTCATGACGATTGCTCCAATGCAAAACTACGACTTGGAGATCTCTAATGTCCATTTTGAGACATTGCATAACGATACGGAGCTGAGACTTGGAAGAAGCGTCGTTGGTACGGATGCGGGGGAGGGTATGGATAATTATACTCCCGGGCAGGGAAACTTGACACTGGGTATTTATATTAAGAATTGGACTATTGGGGAGGTGGAGGTTGATAAGAAGAATGCGGGCGAGGATGGATTGGGGCAGCTGAAGATTAACCCCATGTTTGATGGAGATTGGAGCATTGAGTAATCTCTGTGACCTGAAATCAGCAATGCATACGCTGAAGAGCTGTGCCACTCTTGAGTGATTGGATAGATCCCCTACCGCAATAAGAAACTATAAAAACGGGATTACTACGACCTTTCTTCTGATCGAATAAGTTCCCAACCTGCCCTTAGGCTATAGGAAGACTTCTAACGTTAAATAAAGGTACCAAAAATACCTAGTCTAAGATCCTCTAAAGCTTTACTAAATTTACCTAAGTTTACCTCAGTTTACCTAAGGCTTTTTGTTGCCTAGGATAGAGGTCCTAAGTCTTATTACATGCCCTTGGCCGCTTACATTCGCAGGCAGATCTTCAATTTGTAACACTGACGCGGGGTAAAGTAGCGACTCGGGAATATGAGTAACAGAAGTGGGCTTCCCCCTCCCACTTTCGAGTTAGATAGATAATTCGGTTATCTCGGCGACACAAACCCCTCATCTAACGTCAAGTGTGTACAACGGCCCGGAAACACAACGGGAGATAACGGTCCAGAGCCAGCAAAAATGGGGCCTTTGTGCTATCGTGATAAATGCGGGGGAGTCGTTGGGTGGCGTATTAACCAAGGATGGGGACTGGTCAAGGGTGGGATGATGGTTCGTGATAACTACAACTAGTCCGAGTGGCTGACTTTAGAGGGGAGGGGACTAGTTGAGCTGACCTTTTCTGTTTCTCCCATTTGTTGTGGGTTGAATTGCAAAACCCAATTCTGTATTCATCTGTATCAATTGACTTCTATTCCATTCACTATTCACATTGCTACAATGAAGACTTCACAGGATGCTCTCCCATCACCGCCCTTATCCGACACCGATGAAAACGCCCCCAAAACGGCAGTCGAATCACTCGCAGCCCTAATTAAAACAACCTACAGAACCTCCGATATAAAATTCTACGTCAATGGCCGACCAGTGACAGTCAAGAACCCCAATCCGGATTGGGTCCTGCTCGATTGGATCCGAGCTCAAGATTCCCTGAAAGGAACGAAATTAGGATGCGGAGAAGGAGGTTGTGGAGCGTGCACTGTTGTCCTCCAGACACTTGAAGCTGGACGCGTGAGACATCTTGCTGTGAATGCTTGTTTGTATCCGCTTGTTGGTGTTGATGGCAAGAGTCTCATCACTGTTGAGGGGTTGGGCACTGTTAAGAAGCCGCATCCGCTTCAGGAGAGGATTGCCAAGATGCAGTAAGTTAAAAGGGTTTGAGTGACAAGATGAGACTAACAGATATAGTGGCACGCAATGTGGTTTCTGCACGCCTGGAATTGTCATGAGTTTGTATGCACTCATCAGAAACTCATATCGAGATGGCAAATTCCACTTGACCAACTCTGAAGTTGAGCTACAGGGCCATCTCGATGGAAATCTGTGCCGATGTGTAAGCTACCCCCTGAGAACTACCTGTTTATCTGCTCACAGTGATTAGACCGGCTACAAGCCCATCTTCGAAGCTGCACGAACTTTCATCACAGAAGACCTCAACGGAACGATAGCTGAGATCAACGGCAAGGAGATAACGCCCGAGAAGACCACAGAAGACGACTATGCAACTGTTGCGCGCGAAGCTAACAAGACTGGGTCATGCGGTCGTCCTGGTGGATGCTGTCGAGATAGCCCTGATTCAAAAGGATGCGGCTCAACTGGTGTAGACGAATCGAACCCGAAAGAAATGGAGACACCAATCACAGCTCCCAGACCACAGGAAACACCGAGTACACCACCAAGATCACCAGAGAAACCAGCTTTTGGAGAGACATTTCTACCATACGATCCATCGACAGAGCCCATCTTCCCTCCAGCGCTACGAAAGTACAAACCTCAGCCGATCTGTTACGGCGACGATCGAAGACTCTGGTTCCGACCTACAAACCTCCAGCAATTGATCGACCTGAAAGGCGTGTTTCCAGAGGCCAAGATCGTTGGCGGTGCAAGTGAAACCCAGATCGAAGTTCGCTTCAAAAAGAGAGCTTATCGCGTTTCCGTGTTTGCAGCAGACATTGCTGAGCTGAACAGTTTCACTACTGATCCTCTGAAGATGAAACAGGCTGAACTGGAATCGCTGAAGAGTATCAGTATACCCGGAAACGTCTCCTTAACCAAGGTCGAAGAGATGTGTACTGTCTTGTACGCCAAGCTTGGTAGACGTGCTTCAGCGCTAGAAGCTCTTCGCAAACAACTTCGGTACTTTGCAGGTCGCCAGATTCGCAATGTAGCTAGTCTCGCAGGAAGTCTCGCCACGGCAAGTCCCATCTCTGACTCCGCACCCGTCCTCTTAGCCGCAGGCGCCAAGGTGAAGATCCATTCCCAAGCTGCTGGGACAACTGAGATTCCGTTATCTTCATGGTTTCTGTCATACAGAACAACGGCACTTCCTGAAGATGGAGTCATAACAGAGATTGTGGTCCCGCTTCCGAGCGATGAGATTGAGATGACCAAGGCTTATAAGCAAGCGAAGAGGAAGGATGATGATATTGCTATCGTGACTTCGGGCTTTAGGGTTAGATTGGATGGCGATGGGGTTGTGGAGGATGCTGCTTTTGCTATTGGTGGTATGGCGCCGACGACTGTTATGGCTGAGATAGCGCAGAAGGCTGTCGTGGGGAAGAAATGGTCGGATATGAAGACCTTGGATGCTGGGATTGATGCTCTGTTAGAGCAGTTTCAGCTTCCGTTTGGTGTCCCCGGCGGTATGGCACATTATCGAAAAGGTCAGTTTACTCCCTCAAGCATTTTTTGCATTCTTTAACTCTGCTACAGTTCTTACTATCTCCATGTTCTTCCGCTTCTGGCACGAAGTCGTTCACGATTTAGGTCTCGGTGAAGTCGATGCCAATATCATTGAGGAGATTCACCGCGGCATCTCATCTGGCAACCGCGACAACTTCACTTCTTCGATGTTGAACAGAGGTACCAAGGAAGTCGGCCGCCCAATTCCTCACCTCTCCGCCGTCAAGCACTGTACTGGCGAAGCAGAATATGTCGATGACATGCCACGCCAGCACAACGAACTCTTCGGAGCGCTGGTCATGTCCAAAGCAGCCCATGCAGAGATTCTCAGTGTCGATTACTCAGCTGCCCTGGACATGCCCGGTGTAGTTGGCTATGTCGACAAGGACAGCATCACCAAGGAGCAGAATATCTGGGGCCCTGTCGTGCTCGATGAACTCATCTTTGCAGATGGAAAGTCCGAATACTACGGCCAAGTCATCGGTATGATCTACGCCGAGACAGCGCTTCAAGCTCGTGCTGCCGCCGACGCAGTCACAGTAGCATACAAGCGCCTTCCCCCCATCTTCACAATCGACGAAGCCATCAAAGCAAAGAGTTTCTTCAAACACGGTAAAGAACTTCGAAAGGGCGATGCTCTTAGTGGGTCGCTAGACGAAGCCTTCAGCAGATGCGCTCACGTTCTCGAGGGCACCACACGCATGGGCGGCCAAGAGCACTTCTATCTCGAAACCAACGCAGCGCTTGCGATTCCGCACATGGAAGACGGGTCAATGGAAGTCTACATCTCGACGCAGAACCTCATGGAGAACCAAGTCTTCACCGCGCAAGTGCTCGGCGTGCCTATGAACAGAGTGAACATGCGCGTTCGAAGAATGGGAGGTGCGTATGGAGGTAAAGAGTCGAGAACCACAGCTTTGTCGATGTATCTTGCTCTCGCAGCGCAGAAGACGGCGAGGCCTGTGAGGATGATGCTGAATCGTGATGAGGATATTGCTTTTAGTGGACAACGACATCCGTTTCAGTCGAAGTGGAAGGTTGGCGTTGATGAGCAGGGTAAGATACAGGTTTTGGATATTGATATCTATAACAATGCGGGTGCTTCGTTGGATATGAGCGGTGCAGTCATGTAAGACTCCTTTGGAAATGATGAGATGAGGGGCTAACTGTGATAGGGACCGAGCTTGTACACACGTCGACAACTGCTATCATATTCCTCACGTTTGGGTTCGTGGACATGTCTGTAAGACGAACACGGTCAGCAACACGGCGTTCAGAGGCTTCGGTGGTCCCCAGGGGATGTACATCACCGAGACGATCATGTTCAAGATCGCAGAGTCTCTGGACATGGACGTCGATGACCTGCGAATGCGGAACTTGTACGAAGTCGGTCAACGAACACCTTTCTTGCAGGAGATCACAGATGATTTCCACGTGCCTACTATGATGGAGCAGTTGAGTTCCTCTTCCGAGTTTGAGAAGCGCAAGTCTGCCATTAAAGAGTTCAACACCAAGAATCGATTCAAGAAGCGAGGTATTTCCAGGATCCCAACCAAGTTTGGTCTAAGGTAAGTCTCTCAACACACCTTAGCAGCACCTTGCTCACAGAACTAGCTTCGCGACTGCTCTGCACCTCAACCAAGCAGCAGCTTACGTCAAAATCTACGAAGACGGCTCCGTACTTCTCCACCACGGCGGCACAGAAATGGGCCAAGGTCTGTACACCAAAATGACCCAAGTCGCCGCTGAAGAACTCAACGTGAGTGTCGATTCAATCTACAACAAGGAATCCCAAACCGACCAAGTCGCCAATGCTTCACCGACCGCTGCATCATCTGGTAGTGACATCAACGGCCAAGCTGTGAAGAACGCATGTGATCAGATTAATGGGAGGCTGAAGCCGTATAGAGAGAAATTTGGTAAGGATGCTAGCATGGCGGTTATCGCGCATGCGGCGTATAGGGACAGAGTTAATCTGGCGGCGAATGGGTTTTGGAAGATGCCGAGGATTGGGTATGAGTGGGGGAATTGGAAGGATCCTTTGCCTATGTGAGTGATTGTTCTACGGTGATAGAGACTCTGCTGACTTTGAGTTCAGGTACTATTACTTCACGCAAGGAGTGTAAGTTTTACCGTATCTCTCGTGGGGTAGTCTCGCTAATCATAACTTCAGGGCCATATCGGAGGTTGAGCTGGATACTCTCACGGGAGACTCGACAGTACTGAGAACAGATCTCATGATGGTACGTTACAATTGAAGCAATCGCCCGTCAATGCTGACTATTTGTAGGATATTGGACGCTCCATCAACCCAGCAATGGACTACGGTCAAATCGAGGGTGCTTTCGTCCAAGGCCAAGGTCTCTTCACAATGGAGGAATCACTCTGGATGAAATCCGGCGAAATCTTCACCAAAGGCCCAGGAACATACAAAATCCCTGGTAAGTCTTCCCGCCTCCCCACTTCTGAAGCACTCACTAACCAATCCCAGGCTTCTCCGACATCCCTCAAGTCTTCAACGTAAACACGCTCCAACACGACTCTCAAGGCAACCCCATCAACTGGTCAAAGCTAGGCTCCATCCAGAGCAGCAAAGGCGTAGGCGAACCTCCTCTGTTCCTGGGCTGTGCCGTGTTCTTCGCTTTAAGAGAAGCAGTCAATTCTGCGAGAGAGATGAACGGTGTTAGTGAACCTCTGGTGCTGGATGCTCCGTGTACGGCGGAGAAGTTGAGATTAGCTGTTGCGGATGACCTTGTGAGGAGGGCGGTTGTCGAGAGGAAGGATGATGAGCAGGAGTTCTTTATAAGGATTGAGTCTTGAAATAGAAATAAAGCTAACTAGAATTATACGATGTACAGAGGCTGAGGTTGGCTCTCAGTGTTGATCATTCCATACCATCCATCGACTTGTAGATAGCTCTCCCCAACTAAATGAAACTCATCGCCTCCACTGCTGCTAGTTTCTCTCAACACGAACGGAACCGAAGCTCCAATACAGATAGAGACTTGATCTCCAATCTCTGCTTCCGCAGGCGCGAGTCCAAAATACCCCGTGTCAGTAACAAAGCACCGCCTCAAATGACATGCCTGAAGATTTTCACGTATCACATTCCCATAACTCGCCGGCCAACCCGCCGCAGCGTAAGAAAAAGGTATATCTCTAAATGGCAGCACACCATCTTTCCTCTCAAGAGCTAGTTTTCGTATCCTGTCTTCCCATTTAGAACCGAACCTGTACATGTCATATGATTCTCGTGAGTCTGCAATGATGAAATCTGGTTTTGGAACATCATCGACAGGTTCTTCTTCTTCTTCCTTGGTTAACCCGTACAACTGACAAGCAAGTCCGAGGAACTTGAAGAGGAAGTCCATAAACTGAGGAGACTTCACGTCATTTGAATCGGTTCCAGGGCGTGTTGATAGATCAATCTTGTCGACGAGATTGTACCACTCTTCCGCGGGAAAGGGTGTTTGGCCCGCGATGTAAGTTGACCCCAGTTTCGTGATCCTTCCACATGAATATCCGTATCCATGCAACACAGGTCTTTCTCCCTCATCTGTGCTGCGCATCACGACTTGGGGTTTGTCAGGAACGGCGTGGGGCAACATCTCTTCCCAAAATTCTTCCATTCCCATAAACGCATCTGAACCGATGACATGTCGCTGAGGCGGAACATTCCAATCCGGTACCCAAGAAGGCATGTTCTCTGTCTTCGACTTTCCTTGAACAGCATATAAAAGGCTCCAGCCGCAACTTGGCAATATAGACAGAGCGCAGTCCGTGTAAATTTTAGCTAGCGTGTCTTGATACCTTGGTAACAGGCCAAATGACCTATTATGAGACTGGAGTATCGGGAGTAGGCTGTAGATCTTGTCGCGTGGGTCAGTTGCCTCGCAATGTCGTGAATCAAGAAGAGCATAGAACATGAATTTTTGCGCGTCCTCCACTGCGAGGGATTTGCTAGCTTTTGAGACCACGTATGGCAGTCGAAACTGCAGTCTCGTGTTGACGAGATAATGCTTGAAGTTCTCCATTGCAGACCACGGGACTTCTTTTTCTCCACAGTATACGGTCTTCTCGGATGATAGGAAGACCTCTTGAATCACCCAGACTCTGATGAACCAAGGCCGAAGGAAGAAATTCCGGAGTGCGTCCATTAAGGTATCGGATCTCGGAAAGCTTAAAGAAGTATTATCGGGAGATGGGTCGTAGCACTCCATGATGAATTCGATGGCCAAGTCGCTATCGTCAGTAGATTCGCCGAGATATACGATCACGCCGGCAGCTTGAGAGTATATCTTTGACATGAGACTAACTTGGTGATTCCTCTCCCCGACATCAGATTGGTCAATAGCCAAGGCGTCAATCCAGAGAACCCGAAGCCTATCTTTATATCGAAGACGTTTCAAGGCGGAGGAGCAGTTAGAAGTCACTGAGAAATGCTGCGGAGTCTTGGAGCCTTGCGTGGTCATGGCGATGGTTTCTGTACTGGAGGGATCGCCCCAGGTATATGATAATGCCTCATAACTCGGTGCGGAGTGAATAGAGACGGTTTTTAGCTCGCAATAAATAGCTTCATCTGTTCCGGGATGCAGGTAGACGAGGCGGATGTGAGATGGACTGGGAAGTGGAGGTCCAGGATATGGCTGAGCCAGCGGAGTCTTTAATGCTTCCGACATTCTTGCGAGACGAGTCCGACTTGGTCGGATGTATTGGGCCGGATTAGTGTCAGATGAGCTCTGAAAGCGATTGTCGGATAATAAGCTTGGTAGAGAGAATTCTTTGAGAAATGCATGCTGATCCTGAGTGAAATAATAAGTGCTGTTCTGAGTCTTGATCCAAATTCTTAGCGCCGCTGTACGGACCTCGTCCAATAGATGAGGTGGGAAAGTTCAGCTGGAAGGACGCCTGTGGCTGTGCAAGGCGTTTTTTTATTTAGTGGGCTAGGTTTCTGGTCCTGGGTCTAACATTGACCTATTCATTACCCGGCACGAGATATCGCATTAGAGAATCTACCTGGTCTTACGGCTGACTCTTAACCCCGTAGTAAGAAGACTATTTCTTACGATCAGATACTGTAGTCTTCATTTCCCAGGTTCCTATCTACCTCGCGTCTCATGGCTTGCGGGCGTTAATAAAGCAAACGCGTATGTAGCTGTGCACTTTCTTATCTCTGAGAGCCTTTCGCATCTCCATCAGAAATAACTGATATTGATCTTCCGGCCACCCGAGAATTTGCTGCCACGCCAAAAGCGTATATCCTGCATTCTCTTAGAAGACTGAAGAGCAGAACCGATGATTGGCTTACCTTCAAGATCGTTTTCCATCGTTGCGCGAAGGAACTGGCCGACTTGACGTAGCTTGGAGTCCTTGGCCCATCCGCCGACAGGAACCTTGGCGGTGTTAGATGCAAATGTTTGAAGGAGCAATATTTGAGAGAGATGGTACCTTGAAGTCAGTAACTTGCACGTCTACGAATCCAGCTGCAGCTAGAAGCTCTGCGTCCCCTTCAATCTCGCAAAAGCTACGACCAAAAGCTTTGCTCGCCTCTCTGAAAAGCTTATTCCATGTCTGCACGGCCGTCACATCGCTGGCTGTCTCATCGTCACTGAGGAAAGTCGGATTGGCCTCAACAGATTCGACGAAGCCTCCAGGCTTGCAACAGCGGAACGCTTCTTTGAACAATGCGCCCCAATCACCAATAGCGCCAATCAAGTAGCGCATATGAATAAAGTCAAAGTAGTCGTGGGACCGAGTCCAGTTACTGGTTGCGTCCTCGAGTTCAAATCGGACATTTGGTGGTACACAATCAGGTTGAATTGGGGAAAGATCTGTTCCAATGACCTCGGCGTTGGGATATTGGTCGGCAAAGTCACTGTGAGACATCAGTGTTTATAACAGCTCTGTGTGAGATACAAGGCTCATCCGTACATTGCCCATATACCTATTTGATCATCAGCTTCTTTCCTGCAGTGGCTGTCATCCGAGGCATTGCTTACCGGTACCTATTCCGATGTCAAGTACCTTCTGCATGTCGTTAGTTTAAGCGAGACGCTATAATATACATGGGAAACTGGCTTTCAAGTCATCTGGCGAAGGGACGAGCGAAAGCTTGCCGTCGAGAAGTAACATGAGGTAGTGATGACTTGCTGACTTCTAGTAGGACGATCAGATGTTGGTTGCATAGAGTATTCCTTACGAGATGTCAATGGAATCCTTCTGCCTCTCATCATTTGGTGCGAAATATTCAGTCTCGTAATTGTCACTATGAAAAGTCCGACCCTGAAACTTTCGGTATTCGAGAATACTTGAGGTGAGGGAAGCAGTCGAGCTTGCACTAGCGTGTTGCATTAGTGACAGTTGAAAGGATAAATATAGCACTTACAAGTCTTGACCTAGCTGTCCATCTCTTGATGGGCTCACATGGTCCGCAAGGGACTTCATGGCTGAAGAAGCTAGCGTCTATTTGCTTGATATTCCTTTCCTGGCCGCCTGAGAGATTGGCAATGTAGAGATTGTGCGGCTACTACTGGAGAAGGGAGTTGGTATGATCATACACGGTGGCTTTCACCGCAGCGCTTTACAAGCCGCTTCAACAAACGGAATGCAGAGATTCTTCGATTACTATCAGAGAAAGTAGTTCACACAAAGGAGAAAGACAAGAACTATCAATTAAAACCATTTTACAAAGTACTATATTGATGCTTACACTCTGACCATACCGTTGGTCTCTAACTTTATGTATTATTATTGCCAGGATTGTTTTGGCATTAAGTTATTGGCGCTCTCATAAAAGGGGGATGAGGTGCAACAGTGAGGCATATACTTAATGGAAAAATAAATAGTAATAGTTTATTATATATGCATATACAATTCTTCTTAACTAGGCTTTAGAAAGGATTATAGACAACAACTTTGGTGGAAAGAACTTTGTTAGAAGTGCCAATCTTAAGTGGAATAAGAGAAGTGCTGCTCCACGCCTTCGTTTCCACGAATAATTAGCGCTGATAAATAGACCTTGGAGTAGAAAAACATCACACCTTACTATATAGTGTTAAAATAAACTTGGCAAAAGTATCCTAAACTTATGGTAAGTTAGCCTAAGCTTTTCACTATTAAGGATCAAGGACCTAAGTTTTCTATCCCCTATTAAATCGGGCTGAAAAACTCAGCTGCAATCCCGTTTATTGTAGCTGCATAAGGCATTTTCCACTTTACAGTGGGCTAGCCCTGATCCTTGTCTGATCTCGTCCTATTAATTACATTTCTTAATATTATATTAATTACTTTAAATAGAAATATTACTATAGCTATAATATTAAGCATGGTTCGGTTTATCCGCAGCTCCAATAGGCCAAATACGCCTCGGAGAGATATTAGGCCGGTTATCTAACTAGAAGGTTCTTAAATAGGCATAGCCTTAAATTAATCACTGAAAGCGGGGTTAGCATTATGCTAGATAGCTTAATTCAAGCAGAAAACACAGTCGGGATTAACAGCTTAGAGGGGGACTATTACAAGCCGGAGTCTTTTGCGTAGCTATTAGTAGCTATTTCTGCTAAGAGGCGCTAGATTATGATTTTCCCGTCTTGCGTGATTTGCTCATAAAGGAAGAACCCCAACCTAGCCGCACTTAGTAGCGAACTAAGCCTGGCTAATTTCATGAGAATTTACTGGTGGAAGATTAATCAACAAGACACATAACAGTTCAACACCAAACGCTCCTTGCCCGCGCCGGACATTGATCAGGCAAGTGATGCAGGTAGCTGCAGACACTGCCCTATTGGTGCGCTTTTAATTGAGGGACGGCCTATGGGTGATGAGACATGCAGCCCAAAGCTAATCATCTCCGCTGATCCAGGATCTGTTGCTCCGGGCCGTGTAGATCGTTAATTATCCACCGTACGCACAGATCCTAGTTGGGAATCCCGAACTAAGTCTTCTAGGTCATAGCCTAGCTTCCTGGAACTGTTCTCAAACAGTTATAGGTGTCCGATGTTGAAACGCTCCAGCTTGTTCCGGCTTCTGATTGTCATGGGCCATTCTCGGTTTTGTCGTCTTCGCGACTTGACAATGCATTTTTATCATAATTGCTTTTGGGTACCAACCGGAGCTGATGTGTTGTACTTTCTTGGCTGTCAATTTACCCACCAGAGATCAGCGAAGGGGCTTGTAAAAAAGTGACAGCCTCGGAAACCATCCATTCACATGGCTTCCATCCAGAGCCTGCTTTTCAGCCGCTGCAAGGAAACCAATATTGATGGCCTCACAGCAATTAACTGCATATGCATACAGGGTTTAAATATGTACCATCTGAGCAGCAATCCAGATTTTCTAACCCAGAAATCCTACTCTACCAACCCAGAATCCCCTTCTGCTTATTTCCACAATTGCTTTTACCAACATCGCTTCAAATATGCCTAACAAAAGTTCTTTCCGTCTGTCGCTTGCTCTTCTGCTGCTATTAGTAGTAGAGACGCTTGCTAATGATGAGGATACTGATTTCCTCATGAATGTCTTCTCTGACCTTGGCCCTTAAGTTATCGCTGCTATCCTTTCTCCGGACTGGGCTAGGACGCGGACTTGATAATACGAACTGACTTGATCTGAAGGGTACTTGCGTTATTTGGTGAACAATTTGCTCGTCAATTCCTCAGCGAGACCTTTACTTGGTACGACCATATTATTTTCGCATGCGTCCCCTTGGGCATTATGACTGCTATCGCGGGTGCAATTCGCGTCGAAGGCCGCGGGGTTCTAAGGGCCTTTATCGGCCGTGCCCGCGAGAATAGAGCAGCTGCGGAGATAGACTTCATGTCTTCTACCTCTGCCGAAGTCGGAGAACTATTCAATGGGAAGGGTATTGTGAGAACTATGGGCCGATCAGATATTGCTCAGTTTATCGTTTTTCCTGACAGTTTTCTTGAAACCGATGAGAAAGCATCAAGCGAAAATCAGACAGGAAGGGAAGAGCCAGAACAGACAAAGGAGCGAAAGGAGGCCCAATCGTGGGGTATACACACCCTGAAGTCTGTGAAAGGTAAAGGTATTCTCAGTAAAGAAGGTGAGTTACCAAATCATGCGATTGTGAAGTCGAAGTTTACATTTGCTTTTCAGATTACCGCGATGACCTTGATGTGGCTCTTTTGAAATGGCTCAAGCCATTCGAGCTTCCAGCTAAATCGCGAGTAAAGGAACCTGAGAATGGAGGAGACAGCAACACGAGCTCCGGCGCTCAGGGGCAGAACGACGACCACGAATACTGGAGTTCTCTACAGTATCCCAATCTTCAACTGAACATCGCATCCAAGAAGATTTCATCAAAGCAGAGGAGTATTGAGCTCCAACTGGCTGCCGTCGCTGCAGTCATCTTGCAGGTTTCTCTTCTCGCTATAGCTGTCGTGATACCATACCGAGTTGATGGCCATGGACAACAGAAGCCTTGGGGTCTGCCGTGTTATATCATCGGCTCTGTCTTACTCTCCATTGGCATGCTTTGTTGCTCTATTGCGATTGAGAGGAGTACCGAGGAGTTCAAATGGAACCCCTCAAACTCAAGCAGTAATTCCGAACCGTCGAAACAACAGGTGAATTTGTACTGGGTGCAACGCAAGCAACGAGTCAGCGACCAAGACTTCGGCTCCTATATAATATACGCGCAGGAGAAAGAGTTCCTTTCGACATCGAGTCGACGGGAAGATGTCAGTTCCAACAAGAACCAGGACCATGGTGGAAATGGGCAGAGTCATCGTCAGAACAGTGCAGGGAGTGAAGCGATCAGCAACATGACACAGAAGCAAAATTCTTCAGGTGTTACTGATGAGGATCTCCCATGGTACCACGACTACAAGGCAGTCATTGCACTCGTCGCTGGTGGCGCTGGATTTACCGTCCAGTTCATTGGTCTCAGAGGGCTTCCATGGCCATGCGCCGTTGCTCACCTTGGGGCTCTTATTCTCCTGGCTATGATAAGAGCTTTGATCCGAAGGCGGCTTGGACAGGGTGCAGAATATTTCCGGGCGCCGTCATGGTACGAACTCGACTTTCTTGCTACTCGACTTGTCGATGGCAAAAGCGGCAAGCCTCGACTTCTTGACGAAGACAAAAAGTCACTGAGAGAAGTCCTATCATGGAGAGTTGAAACAGCAAAACAAGGTGATCGCATTAACTACACCTTTGATTTTTCGCATCCCCATGACCAGGGTTCCAACCAGCAGAACAATAGCCATGTGAACAGCAAGGCTGAACAAATCATGCTCGTTCGAAAGCGTCTAGGCGATCTTTGTGAATGGGAAACCAGAGCATTCAAGCCAGCTCTTGCGTTGGTCCGCTCTATTGAGCGCTTTCTAGATGAATTCCTACAGGAAGGGCTTACCACAATTTTCTGGGATATCCCTTTCCGAGGTCCCAACGATAATACAGAAATTGTTAGATTAACTATCACGAAAGATAAGAAGCAAAAGAGTTGGAACATCAATGCTGGTGAAGTCGAGGCTGTGCTGTCCCTTTGGATGGCTAATCTTGAGGTAAACGACATCGCAGAAGCAGAAAATCACGAAGGCTTCGAGTGGCGAAGATCGAAAGCTGGTGTTGCTTTGGGAGTTGACTACTGCAGAATCCTTGGACACAAATACAGCAATGGTGTCCTGGAACGCGATATCTACTGGTGGGTCGGAAACCCAGCCATAAGTGAAATTGAAACCGAAAAGAAAGAGGAACTTTTGCCAGCGAAATCGAGTTCTGAAGCTGGAGGGAGCGAGAAAACAACCTTCCTACGACAACGCTCGACAGCAGTCAGAGCACATCATTCACCTTTTCGGATCTCTGAACAGGCGGCTTCGTCAAAACCCCGATGTAGCTACGATAGTCCAGGGCACAAGAAGGTCAAAATGGTCATTGGCTACACTGGACCCTCCAACCAGTCAAAACCGCACATGCTTCATGTCCAGCATTCTACCGCAGCCCTGGCTACCATTGCCGCACAGCATCTCTTTACTCATTTCATTTGGACGGTTATGGATTGTTTACCAAAAGACTTCCTGAATCAAGGCTCCATTAATATCCATAAGTCTGTCAGTGTTCAGCCGCCTAAGCCATTGAATCTATCGTCAAGGAAACCTGGATCAGGCCGGAAGCTGAGCCATAACAAGCTCACCCAGCTGGCCCTTCATGCAGAGAAAGAAGGCCTTGGGCTATTGGATGATATTCTTCTATGCCTCGTCCCGGTTCTAAGCATCAAAGACCGCTTACCCAATGACGCAACCCTCCTCCTTGACCTACCCATACTCTCCGACCGAACAAGCTGGGCAAAGGCAGTGCCTAAGTACTTGGAGATCCTGGAATTTATGGAGAAGAGTACTAGTTGTGATCATGAAGATTACCTTGTCTTAGCGGTAGTGGTGCATGCACTGGACCTGGTCTTTCTCATGGTCCTAGACGAAGCGAACATGGAATACCAAAATCGTGTGCAATCTCAAATCACTTGGCAGTCTGACGATTCGGAGGAATCAATCAATAGTGGAACCAGTGACTCTGAGATGAACGGAACTGTCTCAAACGCGGGATCGAACGTTTGCACTGGGCAACACTCTGGCGATTTCCAAAAGCTATTGGTCCTTCTCTCAAAATCGTTTGCTAAGATTATCAAGAAACTTTGGATGTTCTACGTGCTCCAGGGGCGGGCTGAGTTCTTGTCAAAACTTGAAAATTGCCAGAAAAGAATCCCTGAAGAAGTCTGGCGAGAGTCTCGATGGATGACAGCTTTCATGGAACAGATCAGGTTCAACAGCGTGCATCCCGAGTTTTATGAAAAGAACCAGGTAGATCTACAAGACTTACAAGGTAACAATGCTTTCAGAAGGCAATTTCATATGACTGACAGTCCTCCAGAAAGAGATTTTGAGAAGAGAGATATTTTTGGTTGGACGGCTCTTCACTATGCGGCGGCGTTTCCAGAATCTGAGACTACTGGAGGGATTCAAGGCAGTAGCACGCTAGAAAGTCCCCCACCAAGTTGTATGGGTGCCCTCTCGAAAGGGAGACGTCCAGGGAAGTGGTGGTTGGACAATTTTAATAGGAGCCCAGTCCATGTGGCCTCCCTGGCTGGAAATAAGGAGTTCCTGAGGATGCTGTTAGCAAGTCTTTTGGACGAGGACAAGCCGTCCGTGCTTGTATCTAAAGGTCTGGACGGCATGACCCCTGTTCATCTCGCCGTACAAGGAGGGCATGAAGGCTGTATCAAAGTCTTCCAGGAGTTGCCTCAGTTCCTCGAAGTGGAAATCATGGAAGATGCTTGGCAGCGGAAGCCAGTCCATTTTGCTATTTTCCAGGCCCAATATTCGTGCTGCACGGCTCTAATCGATAACGAAAACTTCAAATTTAACCCAAACATTGTTGATTCTCGTGGGAATTCACTCCTTGCCTACCTCGATGAGAAGAATCCAGATCAAAAGAAGGTTGGGAAACTTCTACTTGAAAAACATTCGATGAAATTTCAAGAGCAAGATAGCAAAGGGCAAACGGTGTGGCACCACGCCTTCAGATTTCTGGACGATGAACTAGAATACGTCCACGAAGAAGCATTACTCAAAGTCTTGGAAGCTAAGCACAAACCTACGATGAACTTGAGCAATAACGCTAAGAAAACCCCGCTCCATGTGGCAGTCAGCCTTGGAAATTCTACTTTGGTCGAGATTCTGCTTTTTCATGGTGCGAGTCCGTACGTCAACGGAGACAAAGATCAATCTCCTTTAATGCTTGCTTGCTCTCAAGGTCGATTTGAGATAGTAAAGTCTATCTTGGAGGAGCATAGACGGGCTGCAAACGAGCAAGATGAGAAGGGGAAAACTGCATTACACTATGCGATTGAATCCAAAGATTGCAGCGATCACGACCGCGATAAAATTATCCACCAACTCATCCAAACCATGGAATACTTAGATGTCAAGGACAATCAGAGCTACACACCGCTACATATTGCAACGACGAATGGCATTGCCTCAGCAGTCTCCAGTCTGCTCAAATCAGGCGCAGACCCTAGTGTCAGAGGGGATATGGGCTTTACTGCACTCGATTGGGCACTTTTTTATTGGAAATATTATGGAAGCAAGTCAGAAATTACGGAGAAGCTTCTCACAGAGGCACCTGGTTGCTTGGATGTACATGATGATTCTGGGCACACGCCTTTCACCAGGGCTTGCATGGACGGCGAGCTCCTTCGTTTCATCTCCCAAGTCGTTGAGTTGTCAAAGAAAAAGGGTTCTAAAATCAATCTCAACCAAGGTGATAAGAAGTGGAATCAATCTCCCCTTGCTTGGGCGTGTGAAGAAGGCAGGAACGAGGTCGTCGAGATATTGCTAACATCGTCAAAAGTGGACGTCAATCACCAAGCAACTGGATTTCATTATTATACGCCACTACATCTTGCCTTGAAGAAGAAGAACTTCAAGATTGTCGAAATGTTAGTTCGAAACCCCAAGCCGCTTCCTGATCTCAACATAGCCTGTGATAGTTGGCCTAATCTCCTGGAGTTTGCCTATGAAGGGTCTGATGAGGACTGTATTAAGTCTTTACTCTTGCACCCTAAAGCTAGGTCTTCAAAGCTCTTGACGTCAGCCTGGAAGCGGATTGTCCAGCAGCACTCACACTCCAAAAATATGGCCTGGTTCGAACTAGACTGGGAAGCTGCCATTCTTGATCCCGAGAACAAGGTGCCATATCCATTTCACGAGCTCGCTGAGTTGGGTCGGCTACAGAAATTTCAATCGCTTTTGCAAAACAAGCAGATTTGCCACCAGTTTGATGAAAATCGCTGGACGCCTCGCGACGTCGCCCGCAGATATGGCCACAGCGAGCTTGAAGCACTTCTTCGCCAATATGAAACCCCAAGAGACTTCAGAGCGGACCCCTATGCCAAACCATCGACCTTCATCAGTCTTTTCAAAGGGCCGGAACTTGAATCAGCAACGTGTCCTTCTCACGATCAGTGTCCTGTTGGAAAGTTAGGTCAGTAATATCCTCGATGAGGAAATCGTCTTGCTAAGTTCATGTAGACATCAAATTCCCGAAGAACGACCATCTCGACAGACAATTCTGCTATCTTCGCACGAAAGAAGCCATTCCTCCAGACATGAGATATTTTTACTTCGAAATGGAGATCCTACATTCATTAGAAATGAAGTAAGTTTCACAAATATCTATATGATAGAAAACCCTCTACCAGGATTCAAAAGCCATATCTTTACGTTCTTCTAACCTTTCAAACTCAGAGAATGTGTTATCGGCTTCTGCCAGTCATACGTTCCCGAAAACAATCTTCCTGGATGGCATGAAGGCTCGTTTGCCTATCATGGAGATAATGGGGGTTTTTACGTTAGCAAAGGTGAAAACGAGCCTCACAAGAGTGATGAAACCTTTGATAAAGGCGATATAGTTGGCTGTGGTTTGAATTTCGAGACCGGTCATGGTTATCGCACCAAGAATGGTGTTCTTCTCGATTCCAGTCAGGTACCCGTTCCCTATACATGCAGCACATTATAACTTGTAAGCAGGTCATGAGTTCCAGACTCATAATTTCTCATTAGGCAAATTCTATCCTTGCATCGGTGCAAAGACAGATAGCCGAGCAGACGAGCTACAAGTCCGAGTTACCCTGCAATCTTCTCCAGGACACCCTTTTCACTACAAAGGGCCATATAACGGACTTTTATAGAGAACTGAATAGGAAGATAACGATCTTTTTATAACTAGTTCTGGCCAGGCCTTTATACAGCTTCCGAGGGTAAGACTAAGTAAGGATAAATATAGTTAATTATAGGAAATAGCATATCTATTTATAAACTAAGTTTAAATTTAAAGTAGTAAGTAAAGCTAAGTATAAGTAGTTATAAATTAATAAGTATTATCTTTTATTTATAGTACTTTTAA